>WBMZ01010355.1:118185-248493 GCA_013400975.1 Atrichornis clamosus
GGGCCCTGCTGCGGATGGCTGAACACCTGCCTGCCTATGGGAAGCAGGGAATTCATTCCTGGTTTTGCTCTGCTTGTGTGCATGGCTTTTGCTTTCCCTATTAAACTGTCTTTATCTCACCCCACAAGCTTTCCAATTTTTACCCTTCTGATTTTCTCCCTGATCCAGCTGGTTGGGGAGAGAATGAGGCTGTGTGGGGCTTGGCTGCTGGCTGGGGTGAAACCACAACAAAGGTACCTGCAGGCTCAGGGGCTTCTAAGAACATTGTTTTGGAAAATTATCTAATTTCAAGTATTATTTTCAAATTGTACTACTAAGTCTAAAAGTATGTTTAAAACATTTTAAAATAGATTTAAAGTATGACTCATCTATTGTAACCTTGCTAAGAGACAATTCACTGAAAAAATGATGATCAGTGCAAAACATATGTGAACATCTATTGTATCATTCATTGAAGGCTATGAAAGTACACTTAAATAAATAAATTTTTGCTAATTTCTCTATCAACAGGTGCATCTCTATAAGTTTTAGATTTTAAGGTTCTATAGAGTTGTGCATTCATGATGACCTTTAACTTTACCCTAGTGACAGAAAATAATTTGAATTGTAGTAGCCATGTCAGCTTCTTATAAAATTGACTCTCCAGCTACCTCTAATATGAATGATCCTAATAAAGCTTACAATTATGTTTGTTAATTAAGAATTTAAAAATTAAAAATTATGTTTGTTAATTCTGCATTCAACTTTTGACAAGAAGCGCTTAGTTAACAGTCTCCTGTTAAATATTTAAAAGTTGAATAAACTATATAATTAAGCCTATTCTTCTTTAAAACATCAGAGCAAGATTTTCTTTGTTTTTAAAGCATCTACCTTTCTCCCCCATAATTTATATAAAATATGGGAAAAAACCTGCTATTTCTCTTCAAAGTGTGAATTGGTAAAAACCCTTCTGCAACAGCAAGCAAAATTAATGAAAACCAAAAGAGGATGGTGAATTAAAGAAATTATATGGGATTAAGGGAAGTACACCAACTCCTACTTTCCCAGTAGCTGATTTTTAGATACAATTCAAAGGTAACATTTATAAAAGTGCATTTAAATATGGTAAGTGCTTCTATAGCAATACTTTGGTATGTGTTCCTTTCATATAAAATATTTTAATAAGTATGTGATCATAGACTGGACCGAAAAATAGGTTTGATGATTTTAATGACTCTTCATTCAGCAAATATAACTCTTGGATCTATTTAAGTGCTTTAAAATTAACATGCATATAAATACACCTACCTTAAAGAATTCTTTCTTTTCAACTTGTTCATTGCCGTCTGCATCCAACATTTTAAAGGCAATCCGAAGTCCAGTATGGGGTTCTGCAACAAATTGCAAAAGCGCTTTTCTGAAAATATCACACACTTACACTACTACTCAAATATGGAATGTAAAACGAATATTGACTATGGTTCAGTCCTCCATTGTTATGTACACACATGCTACTTCCAGTGAACCATACATACCTCTTCCAATATAAGCAAACTTTTAAAATACCCTTTTATTATAATTTCAAGGGATAATTATGGCAATGACAAAGTAAGAAATGCTAGCAGTGCCTAAGTACAGCTGTGAATGTCCATCTGACCCCAAGGACAACATTGTATCTCTTACTGTCCTGGTCTCAAGATTTTGTCTATGGATATCTCCATAATCCCATGTCACTTCTCCAGTCCAGGTCTGCCTTGTTTATTAAAGCTCCTTTTCAGGAGAGAAGAGCGGAAATTGCCTTCAGAAGCCAACAATTACTCCCACACTGGGTGAAAGAGCTAGTGTACTATCAGGCACTTTGTGCATGTATGACCGTATGCCAGGACTGCAGTCCTCCCTAGCAGCCAGACTGATGCTGTGAAGGCTGCCAGTTCTCTCGCTCCCACTCCTGCTGCGTCAGCTCCCTTCCCTTCTCCTTCCTCCCTAAACCATGCTCTCAAATGTTGCCATGATGTAATAAACTACTCTTGCTGGCCTTTTTTGACAAAAGCATGTTTTGTATGACTCCCATCAAGCTGAGTTTTTTCAGGAGTTCTAAACAATTTTACCCTGCATTTCCTTCATTGAGTGGAAATTTCTTTTCAACACAAAAATGTAATGAGTTCTGAATCTTGAAGGCACTATAAAAGCATGGGGTGTTTTGAGCTCCTTCCCACAATTTCCTGATCTTGCTTTGCTTACAGGAGGTGGCCTTGATCATTAGCAAGCCCACACAGGAGCATCACGTTGCTGAAATGCAGTTACAGTTCACTGCAGTAGCAAGCCCCTATCCCAATAATTTCTGGAGCAAGTGAATTAATTCCACAACCCAGTCATGTCAGGCATTAATATGAAAGTCACGGACTTACTGTCTCTCAAATATATTCATGCTTCCAAGAACAATGTTGGACTCTTGAGGGCAGTGAAGGAGTATCTCTAAAAAACTCTAATGCCTTCGGAGTTTTGCTTTTGGAAATATATTATGTAAAGCTTTAAGCCTTCCTTTTTTTTTAGAGAATCCTTCTGCAAAGGGAACAAGTTAAAGAAATATCCCATTCCTTTTAAGTCATAACAAGATGGTTAAAGAAAGTACTATTTTTACATTTTAGAAATAACTACATCTTCAGCAGTCAACTGATGTTCTATGTGAAACAACCTTGTGATGCTGGGATATTTTATAAATACCATTGCAATCTGCACAGCAGAACTGTCCCCAGCAACTGAGTTGTAATAATCAAAACTGGCTTTCTTTCCATGGAAATGCCACATGCTAAATTTTTGTTACTGGTACAAAAGCAAGAAAAGGCTATCCTATAACATATTTAGAGAATAAAAGTAATTCATGTATTTAATAGTAATTCATACCATCTGTGGTCCAATTTTCAGATAAGAGAGCTGTTACTGAAAATATAGACTTAAAGCTGCTTATACTGTTCAGAGATGACATACTTATCTGATATGATGTAACCCCAAAGGTATGTGTTCGTAAAATAAGCATAGTTCAAAGACTACCACAGATATATTTGTATTTAATTAGAATCAGGCAAAATTCCAAAATCTGAACAGAAGAGCTTCATCCTGGCTGTGAGTGCAAGTTAGACCTAGGTGCTTCCTCTCAACTATTCCTACATTGACCAAGCTGTCAACGTGTGTGACTGGCTAATTGAAACAAAGCTCTGAGTAAAGGTGACAACTTCAGTTTCTGGGCTTCTTCAACAGGCAGGGCTCTGTTAACCTATTGCTAGAAACAAAATTCAATACAGCACTGTAAGAAAAAAGAAAGTGGTGATACAAGGCACATAGAAAAGAGAAAAGAAGGTCACGGGGGAAAAATAAAACCTTTGTCTACCACAAAATTACATTTTCAAGTTCAGTGTTGTCACAGACTCTGTTTTTATATGACAGGCAGCATGGTCTGGTCAGCAGTGTCCTGGAACCAGGAGTCTGATGACTCCTCCTGTTTCCCTATCACTCTGTTGGTGACTTAGAAGAAGGAATTTAGATATTAATGCCTGCTTTAAGAAATCTCACATTAATTCTCACTGGTGAGAGAGACACGTTGTGTAACTCGAGGCTGACTGACATGGGATGCTTGTTAGGCAAAGAGAGAGGCACTAGCACTTGTTGATGTTTGCTTTCAAACTGATCGGTATGATAACCCTCCGTGTAACCACAGCAGCAACATTAGCACTGCATTTTTATCCTGCATCAAAAGGTGCCTTTGTTTTTGCAGTTCAATATATTCCTATACAAATTCTGTGAAAAATAATGTTACTTGATTGTCTGGTGAAGTGGAACAATTTGCTCTGATACTGCTTCAATTTTCTAATTGTTTCAGCCAATAATTCACCATGAATTCCCTTTCAGCTGCCATACATTTTTAAAGAAACAGAATCTTTGGCACCTATTTGTGCAACTTTGAGGTATTCTTCTGAAGTTATAATTTGGCTGTCATGGTTATCCTTTTTTAACATACATCCATCTTTTTTGAGTTGCAACAAATATTTTAAAATCAGTATCCTAACTGGACTAAACTCCTATTTTGGATTTTAAAAGCCACTTGAACACATGGTGTAACTCAGGTTCAAACAGCATGGGACAGTCACCACTGCTGAAGCAGTATATTTGTACATTAAATATGTTATGCTAATGCATATATACATGTATATTATTTAATACTGTGTACTAGCTAAGAAATTACCCACCCTTCATGCTCTGTAGTAGGAACCGATGCTGTTCTGCTGAGAAACGAGGTAAACAGCAAAAGGGCTACCTGAACTGTGCAAGAGGTGTGTTCTGATGGAAGTTTGGACATACTCTCTCCACTCTCTGGAGACCAATGTTACTTGTTCATACTACACCATGAGAGGGCGGATTTCCAGAGCAAGGAAAATTTGCCAATTTATTTGAGGCCCAGCCATGGACCTCACAGCCATGGAAATGATGAGGGTCACACGAGGGTCATGCATCTACAGTCTATCAGGAGAAAAGTGACTGCGTCCTTCTCTCTTTTCCCCATCCACTGATACCATAAATCTGTTATGCCTGTTTTGGTCCCTTGTTGAAAATGTTAGACCTGTATAAGTCAGTCAAACAAGACTGCATGTGGACTATTCCATGGACACGTGTACAGAATACTTCACTAACAGTCTATGTATGGGTCTCACTGTGTAATGCTCATTGCACACATCTCAAATCTTGCTATTTTTCAGCATCGCCTGCACGTCAGAACAAAACGGGGGCGTGGCAACCATGGCATTGAGTAAGTATGGGTGAGGAAACCCAGAAAATCCCAGATCACTTCTGCACACACACACGCACACACACAAAAAGCCTGCTGTTTGTAGATAAAGCACATACGAAACAAAGGGTTTTTTAAAGAAATGTGTCTGATAGACAAAAAGCAAGGAAGCAAAGCAGGGGGGCAGTAATAAATGTACAACACTTGGAGAAAATAAAGTCAAAAGGAACAGAGGATAAAGGAAAAGGATTAAAAAGTCAGACAAAAAGACACTGCAGAATTCTGCTGCTTATGTACTGCATTAATTGCATATTGGAACACAAGAAAAATAGGCAACAATCTTTGAGACACTACAACAGCTTTTCACACCACTACATGAGCTATATTATTAATATCTCACCATCCAGAATGACCAAAACTACTCTCCAGAAAAAAAATTATTTATCTTCCTATCCAGTTCTTCCTCCCCTTACTATGTGGCTCTGTAACCAGTCTCCCCCCTTCCAAAGTATTTCAAAAGAGTTTTTTGATCCCATCGTGCAGAGATTATCACCGTTTTTCAAATATTGCTATGGACCAATGATGACACTATGAAAGTAAGTTCCATTCAATTAAAGTTATATCCCTTTATATTAATGCATTATGACTCTATATACAATAGTTTTTTATGTATTATTACAGTGCAGAAATTTAGAAGCTAAAAAATATCAGAAAAAAGCTCCTGGTAAGCTGTTAGAAGCTGAGTATTTATGGCTATGTATTTTAAATATATAGTACTTACTCGTAAGGATTGTCAGCAAAAACAGGTACTCCGCATAGGATATCAACCCTGAAAAAAAAGTTTTAAAAGTTACATGCAAAAAAGTTGAAAAATTACACGCAAAAAAGCCCCAAACCAGCAAGACTTGAAAGATCAAATCTTAGAGATACAAAAAAATTTAGTTTGACATTGTATTAAATACATTTATTAAAGTAAGCCACATTACTATTTAATAAAGTTTTCACTTGTGTTTTTAGTACTCTGAAGGTAGAATTCCCTAAGCCTAGATTCATCAATGTTCATGTCTAACCAAGAAAGTAAGGTTTATTGGGTATTAACAAAAGTCCTACACTAATCTTTGGATTCTCACTGAAAACATTCAATGTTTATATAAAAGGCAAATAAATTAAATGCGCTTTGTCACATTTAGTACCTGGGAGGAGAACTACTCTAACATTACCCTGAAGGATCAAAGTCCTCCATCCTTTGGCAGGCTCGCAAAGGCGGAGAATAGCTTCCCTCTAATTCTCAAGGGAACATGGCAACACGCAAAGCTGCCAAGCTGCTAGATTGTGCTGATAGTACTGCTGGGCCGTGTGCCAAGAGGAGGCTTCTTATTTTTTTTTTAAATAGGAACATGTCCTTTCTACAAGGTGAAAGTATTTTCCCCCCTTTTGAAGGAAAATTCCAGTGTTTTCTTTTGAAATACCGCCTTAAGTGAAAAGCCTGAACAAACACAAAGATGTGATAGCGTCAAAATAGAGTGTACAAGCTAAAGATAGAGAGGCAGAATAAGGGTGGCTAAACAACAGAATCTGAACCATCTGCCCTGCAATAATGTTTGGAGAAAAAAATGTAAAGGGCCTTTTTATAAATCACTTTTCAAAATAACTGAGCTACTTTTAACATGGGAGCTAAACATTGTATAATGCTGACGTTGCTTAAAATAAAGATGTTCAAACATGCCTATCTGTGCAAAGATAAACTATTTTTGTAATTTATATTTAGTTAATTGATAGATAAGGAATCCACTTAAGCTTCAGTGATAAACAATTAACTTCTGATAAATTACTATGCAGAAGCAACAGCATTTATATTTGACCTCAGATAGTGACTTAACACTTTTAAGTACCAGAGCTTAGAAATATTAAATTGCTAAATGCAAGAGTCTGAAAATCAGAGAACAAATCTTAGCTAAAGGCAGGTCTAATGCTGATCCTGTTGCCAACTCACTCTGGTTCCATATCTCAACTTTCCTCTCCATGATAATAGGGCTATTCATCCTATTATCCAACATGAATTGTGTAAATCAGCACAGTACTACAATCATACAATACACTGTGGAAATAAAAAATATTTTCATCTCAAAGACTTGGTTTTGCTTACAAGTTTTAGCATTTTTGCCATTCCAAGAATACATATAATTATTTGCATTGCTGTAAAACTTGGAATTGTATTCCTAGATGAAACATCTGGGTTTTCTACAAGTTTGAAACCAAATAAACAGAGAAAGAACTCCTACCCCATTGTTTAGCTTATATGTCTAAATATAAGACAAGATAAAAAAAAAAAAGGATAGGAGGTGAAAAGAATTCAAACAAATAATGTGATGAATAGCAATCAAGATTCCTAATTTAGTTTTGTGTGTGACACAGCAAAAGAATGTGTAAGGTAAAAATATAAAGGAAGACAAGGACACAACTTTTCAGGTCTGTACAGAGAATACCTCCCAGTCATGGACTGCAGTGGTGTCAGCACAAAGATCCCTGACTGAAAATTTAACCACCGTGCACTGAAGGGCAGCATCACTGGGCAGGGAGAAGTGGGAGTCTGCCTCTAGGCCATCTTGAGATGCTCTGCACAGGGATAGTCTAAGGAAGACCTGGAAGCTGAAGACAAGTGGCTTATGCTAGATAGAACAAAGGAAGTCCAGTGTTGGGACACAAAATATGAGATGATACACTAAAAGGAGTCATGAAAGAAAAATGTGTTTATCAAAGAATTTGAAAGGATATTAACATGGCACATTATGCTTGTTAAAAGTCTGAGAAAAAAAAAGTCACAATAATTGCGATACAAAATCCTGAGCCCCTGGAGAGCTTTACCTATATAGCTAGACAGGGGTCATTACACCTTATAAAGTTTTGCAGAACAAATCTGCAAAATTTTTACAGAGATGATAGGATGTGAAGAAAAGATCAATTTAAAGACAACACCCTGCTTACTGGCTCAAGGGAGAAGCACTTGAATTGAAGAGGGCTGGAAAGAGAAGCGTTGCAAGAAGTGGCAGGGGTGAGACACAGACCCTGCTTTCATCTTACTGTAATCTGATTGAAAAGTTGCTATAGTGAAATTGGTAAAAAGGTAAATATAATAATAATATGCAAAAATATTCTAGATTGCTCTTTAAAACCTGACTCAATGCTTTAAAGAAAATCCACAACCTGCCTGATATTTTCTGGAAGACTGATTATACTAAAAGAATTTGCCATAAGATTTTTTAATTTGTGGACTAATTTCTGTTAAAAACTTAATTTTATTGTCCTTTTACTACATGCAGTGAATCGCCAGTTTACCTCATCCATAAAGTAAATTGAATATTTAGGTAATTTTCTTTTTTATTCTACAGTAATAATTACAAAAGTACTCAAATTAAAAGATATAACACAGCAAACTTAAAAAACCCCAAATCAAACAACCCATTGAAAATTAAATTCATATCCAAGCAAAATTTAAAAGATAAAAGCTTCACACACTGTTGAATGACTCAGCATAATTACGGCCAAGCATTTGCAGTTTGCATTGACAAAATACTGTCATTTTCTAATGCCAAAGGAACCTTCCCTATACCTCCCTAGAAATCTCTATCCTCAAACTTAACAGCAAATGCTGACAGTACAATATACTTATTGCTGAATAAATCATAAGTATACCCACAAAATATGACACGAATTTTAAAACTGTCCACTAGAAGGCAGAATCCCCTTGCATTAGGTGTTAAAAACTGGACTGATGACAGTTTTCCCTCTCCTTGACATTTAAATAACAATTTGAAGGTAGTTAAAATAACCTCACCTAAACAGTTGGACAAGGCTAGATTCATTATTCTGGTACTTGTAAAAGCATAAATATTTTCATTTTTAAACCGTGATAATAATGCATCTCAAAGCAAAAGCATCAAAGTCACTAAACAGGCATCGTGACCAAAAACTGTAAAAAGTCTGAGTGTTGCGGGGACATATGGATGACTGCACTGAATGTTCCTGCATCATCTCAAACTCCTACCTGACCTTTGAAGGACAGAGTACTCGGACACACAGTGCTGAGTAAGGAGAGATCTTTGCCAGAATGCAAAAGATGCCAGACTTGAGCACATCACTGAGCCCACTTTCTGCCAAGCACTCTGCTGGGAGAGGTGCAGCAAAAGGAGGCTGCGTGGTTTGGTATGTTTTCAGTTTCTCTTGGTGGATCCACAGTTTACCCAGAAAGCATGCTCTGGGGATTTGCAGTGTCCATCAGTAGAAAAAGGAAGGCTCTAAAAAAGCAAGTATAGAGAGAGAACATCCAAGAATTCAAGACTGGGAATACTTTAAACCCAATCCTGGGAAAGCATGTCATGATTAGTAATTCGAAAAGGCAGGGAATAGCTAGTTAGTACAAAATCCAGCCTTCCTTAGGATAGGAAAAGATTGTTAACTTGTTCAGAGATGTTTCAGGGTTTCTTGGCTATGCTGGGGCTTTCAGGAGCAGGACTGAGCAAGGCACCCAGCTGGAGACCCTTGCACATTTACACAAGGACACAAGAAATGAACGGCAGGCAGAAGAGCCCATGAGGCCGAAGAGTAGCTGAAATGCTGCAGGCTGAGACCAAGGGCTGCTCTCTTGGCACAAGCTGCCAGCTGTGTCTGAGGATCTGCTGTGCATGCAGAGAGTATGTATGGCTCATGCCTGCCAAGGAACTGCAGCAGTGCAACAGCAGCTTAGTTTTCCAGGAACGCTGATGGGATAAGGGATTCAGGCTGAACTGTACGATACAGAGTCTGTGAATAGGCACTGTCAGTCTTTTTCATTAGTTTGGGGATTTTGGTCTTTGTTACTGGTGAAATGGTTAATTGCTTATCTATTTGGTTTTCTTGATCCTCTTGTTTGTTTTCTCCCATCAATTAATTTATGTTAATGAGATGTTTATTTAGCGTTCTTTCATTCTCTGTTGTTACATGAACAATATCCCAGCTCTTAGCTTTCTCTTTATGTAGTCCAATATAAGATGGGAATGCTGGGTGAAAAGAAAACAAAGCACATCAGTGCCATGAAGGATCACAGAACTCCTGAAGAGGGAGAAGTAAGTTCAACTGCTCTTGGAATCAGGGACACCACTTAATGTAACTAGGTACAAATTTTATTTTTATTCTTAGTTTCCATGCATTTAAGTTATATAGTGAAACAGGCAGCTTATTAACAACAAGTCTCAAAAGTCCATTTTGTGCTCAAGGCATTGCTTTAGCCCTTTTCTCTTCTCCAAGTAGGCTTTTCAGTTTCTTTTATGTCTCCTCAGCAGCTCAGGAGGCTTTCAATTCCCAGGCTCTTTACTCTTTCTTGCATAACTGACAGATTTGCCAAGGAGGCAGTTACTGACTAGATGGGGATGAAGTCAAATCCATGAAAATGTCTTTAAAAAATACATTCAACTCATACCATATAATGAGATAAAAAGCAAGACATATTTTTTAGTATCAAAAGTACTCATTACCTTTATCACCAAGTTCTCTAAAAAAGGTCGGTCCTGGTTTAGCTTTGGCAACATATAGAAGTGCAGCATCTACCTCCTTTAAAGACAAAAACAAGAAAATATAAAGGCAGTTTTGAAAGAGGCTTAATCACTTCAGTAACAGAAAGAATGCAAGTTCTTTTGAAGATGGAAAGGAACATTTTGCTTACCTTTTTTGTCAGCTTCTTGGCTGAGGCTTTGCCTATAATAAAAAAAAATCATCATCATTCAATAACAAACTCACTTTAAACTTTGATCAGGTTCTTCAGATTTTTATGGGAAAATGTTAAGTAATATGAAACAGAATATTTCGCAACAGGCAGTTTGTTTCTAATTCCCATAATGATCATGAAAAGGACAAGATTTAAAAATAATATGAGCAGTCTGTTCAAATATTCTCTCAGCCTAGATGAAACCACAGCCCACTTTCATATCAACAACTGACTTACTAGTATGACTTTGCATACTGTGAGCTACAAGTGTCGCACAGATTCAAAAGGAAGACTTTACAATAAGAAACAACAGTATATTTACAAAGGGATTTCCATGCATACATAATAATCCTTGAAGTGCAGAGTGAGTATGTGCAAGCTAAGAAACAACAACAACAACAACAAAAAGAATGGAAATGTTGATGTTTCTATTAAGCAGAAGTAAATTGAATAACTCTGCTTTCTGAAAGAGCATCAGATGAAAATCATGCAAACTCCTAGGTGTTTCTTAGCAGGTTCTAGTCTATACACTCAAGTAGGGGAGCCACTGGCAGCAGTACAGGTTGTATTCCTGTGTAAATCATCTGCCTGAAGAGCTGTGTTGTATCATCAGAGGAACATTCCAGATGGTTAGGCAGGGATCACAGAAACCCTGTGGACACGGACCCGCAGGAGATGTGCTCCATCACTTCTCAGTCTATCTGACCTATCATCATACTGACCTGTCTGCTCAGCATTTCTCCTCATACCATTCTTAAAACTCTGTCGTCCTTCACTCTTACCATTCTCAGACCATCACTGTCTTCCTTCATCACCAGTTCCTCTGGATTCCAGCCAGCCATTCCCTCCTTTTTATTCACACTGTGTAAGCAAAAGCTGAGCCACTTGATTTTGCTCTGTGGACTGGTGCCCCTGCGTGCAGCAGCCTGCTTTTCTCCATGCTCAGATTCCAAGGCTACTCTGCTGCTTCACAGGCATTTTGCATCCAAAGGGTCTCCAGCACAGCAGCACTATCTGGAGATGGACATGATGCAGGCAGCCTGGTGGGCAGCTGTCAACAAACATCTACCAGGCATTTTCACAGGCCCATAATTTGGCCAGGCGGAGGTGCACGCTCAGTAAAACAGCAAATTTCCATATTGCTGGCAAACGGCACGCTCAGCTGCAAGGGGTCTCCACTGGCAACTTTTGGCTTGGAACATCTCAACCAGCAATAGCTCATTTTTCAGCACAGGCAAACCTGGCCCTGGCCTCCGCTCCCTGAACTGGCAGTAACAGTTTTGCTGATAAATTCCTCTCCCCACACCCCCTCCCCCAAATCAGCCTAAGGCAGACACCTGGCACATAACATTTCAACACAAATGTTTAAGTTTGACAAAAGTTATAAGCAACTACAATTAGGGTTTTAATACTGGAGTGTTGAGTGACCCCAGCAACAGGTGTTGCCAGTACCACCTGTTACTGTGGATGAATATGTTTTTGTGCACTGCCTATACATATATTTACACCCATATATACACACGTATATAAAGCTACATAGGTAGACACCTTCTAACTCAAACAATGTATGAAATCCTCTACTTTGCCTCATTTGAGACTAAAGAAGTCAGACTAGTAATGGACTGGGAGAACAAACAACCGTGTCTACGTTCAGTAAGGCTGAGTCCTGAGCAGTGTGATGTAACACCACAGTTAATCTAACACTGTTCACTGCTGCAGAGCATTTTAATGAATGGCTATTTAGCAAATTAAGTGATTTAGATCCCAGCTTTGAAATCTCGCTGCTTATGCACAGCACATTTCAACATGGAACTAAACTAGAGCTGTTCTTGTGGTTCTGGGAGACACTCCTAGGGACCAACCTTAGGGAAGGGAATGAGTCAGGCTGTAGGTCTGCAAAAAACAGTATCTGAAAGAAAAAAGGGAAAACCACCCTGCAATATTTTTCACTGTACATGCTCTTTGTACTTGGTGTCTGCACTGAATCCAGACAGACACCCGTATTTGGTTAAGTGCAGCTCCATTCATTCATTCTCCTCGTGATCCCAAGAACATCACATCTGGAATGGCACCTGCTACCACAGCAGAGTACTGGGGAGTAAGCCTTTTGCCAGCATCCAGGAGGATGATGAAGGGAGGCAAGCTGAACTCGAGCTGGAACAGCAAAGGCATGGATAATTGCAAGGTAAGGAGAAATCACTGGGAGCTACAGCTGAGACACTGTTTGGCCAAGTTTGTGAGGCTCTACACTTGGTTAAGTCTGCATTTCTCTTCTTTGCGTTGCATTCAGAACAATAACTCTGAAACAGTTCAGCTATGTAGTTTTGGGGAACAACATATCCTTGATGAGAATTACTGTATCGTGATAGAAATTAAGAAAGGAAAGGGAAGTCTGTTGTAGACATATGGACTCTCTTTTCACCAGTCAGCAGTCACAACTGCAACTGCCCAGAGCTCATTCAAATGGCTGTGGCAGCCATCAACTTCTGGTCTCTTGCATCCAGCCACAGTCACCCTCCAGGGGATGTTTAAGATGCTGACATGTTGACTGACCTCCCTGAGAGGTGAAAACAGTAACAACAATGATAGAGACATGCTCATGCTACCCTTGCATGGGTGAAAGGACTGGTGGGGAAAAGAAGCCTTTGCTGAGTGGCAGAAGAGGGAGAGGAGAGTCATATCACCCCAGGACATGGTGAGAGGCAGCATCAGGTGGGTCAGAATGGGTCCCTGCAGTGACTGGATGAAGGGCAGCTGCTACAGTAAGACAGAAAAAAAGGCAGGAGGGAAAGGGACAGATTGAGAGATAAACAAAGACATTTCACTTTTCAAAGCACTAGATACAGCAGAGTAATAAATGTGGAGTCTTTTAATGGTGTTCTTCTCACATGGGCTTCAAAATCAAAATATATAATAGTCTAGCCAAATGAAAATGGCATACAGATGACAGCAAGCATGCGTACTGGTAGGCTAGGAATTTTTTGGAAAAAAACACTCTGACACTTGGGACAGTAGTGTTATCTTTCATATTGCAATTTGTGTAAGGTATTAGAACACAATTTTATAATAATGTAATAATTTAAACTGTAGAATGAGTTTCCTCCAGTAATTATTTAAATATTTTCCAAGAATTAAATACAGTTATATTTATATTAGTACTGTCACCATATAAAATCATCTGTGAAGACTCAAATATGTGTTTTCACTTGGAAACATTAGCTACTTTTATTGTAGCACTCATAATATTCCTTGAATGCTAATTTAGCTCTTGGTGCTTATTTTCTCCATTTATTTACTTCCTAACAGAGAGATCCCTCTAAACACCAACAAGGAAAGTTCTATTAATACAAATGTGCAGCCCTCTGAGGAATCAGGTCTTCTAAGACCTTGTCTACAAGGGAGAAGGTTAACTCCTCTTTGCACAAGGTGCACTGCAAAGGTATAAACAGTTTTCTTAGTCAGTTTGTACACCGAAGAAAGAAAGTGCCTCTTCCTTCCTATGAATTAAATATTGATGCTGTCATTCCTCACATATGACTATATATATCTCAGGATCAAAGTCTCTCTCTGAGGAATACAGGCAATATAATTATTAGGAACTACATAATCTAGCAAGTAAAAGATTCATACCATTCAATTTTCTATAGTTTTGTTCTTTTACCTTAATAGATTCTTACTAACTGGAAAATTAATGACACACTACAAAACTTATTTGGAGCAGTTAAAGTCTTACTTTGGTATGAAAAAAAGAAACTTGGAATTTTTGTTGTTTTCAACTTGAATAAATGAGAACAACCTTCTTTTTTTTTTCCTACAGACCTGCCATGACTATGATGGAATTCTGGCTGAAAGGACAGTGAGTATTTTCAAGGGTCTCTACATATTTTACAGATGCCATCATCTAATTTTCACCATCTATAGCATATCCCTGAAACAATGAGGTACAGAAGCACTTTTCATGGCCAAAAGACATTTTAGCTTTTTAAACCGAATGAACACTGACTCTTCTTATAAACACACAAATTCTGTGCTGTTAGCCAAGAAAGTTAGTTGACAACTGTAATTAAGAAAACACTTCCCAGAGCAGCTCCATCAGCCTTAATTTGCCCTCGGCAAACCTGAGTGTGTTGTCACACATGTTTCTTACAATAGAAGTGTTTCCATCATCTATCATTTTTTTACACTAAGATGTAGAATGGACCTGACATCAATGTTAGGATTAATGTTAGGAAAGGGCTGAATTAAACAAGTCCCCACTTGCACACACAGTAACACCCATTTACACTTGTAGAGCAAAGGAAAAGCTTAGATCTGACAAAAGATGTTTAGATTCAAAGAATGAGCAAAATCACTAAGATCAACAATTCTAACAACTATAATCAAATGCCAAAGCAAAAGTAGTTACTACTACCTGCAAGAAAACTTAATTTTACATGTCTGTAATATTGCTTTACTTTTGTAATATGGAAATGAAAATTAAATTTTGACTCAATCTTTCTCCACAGACTGAACTTCAAATGAGAACAATATAAAATAGGTTTCATTTCCTAGGAGAATAAACTCCTGTCCCTTTTATCCACTGAGATGGTTTGACCAGAGTATCTTTTTAGCCCCATTTCAAACAGACACGGGGAAAAACAAAAATAAAGAAAAAATTAACCTCCCAGCTTTTAGATTTTGGTTGGTAATCATTGCAATCTTTGCAGAAGCTTGGCAACTTCAAGGTCATACTGAGGTACTATAAAACCATTTGGTTTTTCCTGAAAAATTAAGATGAGAATAGCATTAAATATATTTGCAATTGAAAAAAACTCTCATTCTGCAAAATGATGAGCAAAACAAACCTTTTAAACTGGATGGGATTTCAGCACAGTTGTATTCTGAGGATCAGGGCATTTAAAAAACCACACCCACTGTATGCAGCTCATGTTGTGGCCTTTACAGCAGAGCTCACCCTGCAGCCTTGCCTGCCATAGGGACAAGAATTTATATTTCTTCAACTGTCTGCCAGCATGCAGACTCTTTCATGCAAGCTGAACTCTCAGAATCCTGCACCACTGAGCTGGGTTAGATAAGAATTGTATATGCTGATTTCCTTGGGAAGATGCTGTTAAAATTTCTGTTTAAATTAGCCTGAAATAGAAGATCCTTGAAATTCAATAGTTTGTATTTCATTCTCAGCTCTCTCAGATAATTTTAATGATACTGGACAAGTACCTTATATTAACAAGGTATCCCTTCTTTACCCACCATATTTTTGTTTTTATTCTCTAAAGCTCTTCTATGCATTTATAAAGTACTTACTGCTAATGGAACCAATAAAGGACAAAAATTCAAGCTAATAATTAGTTCTTTGAGACCTCCTTTTGAAATACTGGTGACATTGGAGATAAATCAAGGATAGTAAAAAAATTTAAGGCTTTTTGAAAGCATAACAAACCAAGTGGTCAGATTGCTATGATAGCTCCTGGCAAACTAATATGTGAATAATAAATGAGCATGCAATTTAAATGAATTAAGAATCTACTTCAGCTAGAGAGCTTTTACTGAACTACTGCATTGCTCCATTGAAAGGTAATTGATAAAAGTAATTTCAATCACATGAATTACTGAATTGAACCACCTGAATTAAAATTGAAGAATGCCCAGTGGAAAAGGCAATTTGCAATAATAGAAGCTTCTGCTATGCTTTACAAAACAAGCTTTGCATCTGTCCTTCTTTATTTAAAGCAATCGCTCCTCTGAGGAAACAAGAAATACAGAGTGCTGGGACGAGGCCAGCGCTGGCAAATCTCCATTTCAGAAGAGCAGTTGCATCAGAGAAAGTCAATACCAGGAGGTTTCTCAGTGAGTCAGGCAGCCCAGGGTAAAAAGGGTGGGATGCTGATGCAGGGAGGAAACATCAAAGGATGACACAGTCTTTTAGGAAACTGAAACAGACAAAAGAATTAAGATAAGCAAGTTTTCAAAACCTTTTAAAGAGACCATGGCACCTGGTCACCAGGAGTATCAAAATAACCAAAGGCATCAGGGTAAAAGCAGAGTGTGTGGTGCCCATTACAGAGCTTGTGAGCAGATCAGTCCTTACTGGGACTGTAGCAGGAGTCTGTGGGGATGGCAGGGAGAGCAGGGGAACAACTTCTCCTGAGATATTATCCAGGGAAAGCGACATACTCCCAGATCTGCTCTCTTTCTAATAACATATCCAAACTGCAGATAAGGAAAAGCTGAGAAAATGTTCAAACTTCCAAGCTTACCACAAGACTTGTTCTGAAAGGATATACAGCATACAGAAAGTTACTTCTTCCAAACAACTGGAGAAGTCTAACAGGCAAGGGCAGACTTGGCTGCAAAAGGAGCATGTGACGTGAGTTAAGACTTCATGAGTAACACACAAGCAGCAGGAAGACAGAGAGCACGTCCGCAGATGAGCATCTCCCCAGCAGGAGAGGCTGCCAGTCCTCTGGGCAGGCAGAGCTCAGGACCGGAGGGAGCATCCAGAAGAAAAATGTGTAATGTGAAATGCAAGTCCTCAAACTCCCAAATAAGCACCTCATGCTTGGTTCCTCTGGCTTCATTTAGATGTCTAAAAATTAGGTGCCTAAATCTGAGTTAGTGATCTCTGTAGTGCTTTGCTGTAACTATGATGGTGTGAGGACATACACAGAAAAAGGTTTATAATTAACTTTGAAATCTGCTGCTCCTATTTCAGATCTGAAGAAGAGCTCATATGCCCAAAAGATTGTCTGATTTTTCCAACTTAGAGCAACTGGTCTAATAAAAGATGTTATCTCTGTCTACAAACCTCATCCTGACTAATGACCCCAGGCTCCCTTTACAGTCAAGAGAGAGAAACAGACACAGCGAAAGAAAATTTATTCCAGGTTGAGACAGGTGTCCAATCCAGGCCTTGGACCTAGCTGTTTCCTTCCTTTAACTTTAAAGAAATGCTACAGTTGTTTGCTTTGACCTGACATTCAGCTTTCCTATACCTAAATTGAGCAGGTGAGCCTTCTGCATGCAGCAGATAAATCACACTGTGACTGCTTTCTGTATTTGTTACATCTGTAATTTCTTTTTTCCAACCTGTCTATCAGCCCGATGCTAGCAGTGTTAAGGACATGTATTCTGTGTTTTAATAAGAACTTAATCAGATACAAGGACAAAGTTTACTACAGTTTAAGAGACAGAGTGGCTGCACAATTGGAGCAATAAAGTCTTATAAAGGACAATTCAGATTACCTGGAAGGAGCTGTATCCATAACACATGTTTGTAAGACCAGAAGGGTGGAGAACAATTCCTGCAACTCACAGAGAACACTATGCAGTTCAGACCTTTAGGATAGATGGCATTTCCTGACTCTGCATAAAACCATGGACCTTCCCACAAAGAGCAGTCAGGTAGAGTCTCAACTCAAAAAAAATTCCTGTTATTTGGTTTCATATTGTAGTCAGTCTTATCTACCAAAGAGAACAGCACAACCTAGACTAAATTAATGAACTTTGATCCTACTCTGAAATAAAGAAGGTATGATTTCTGTAGCATTATTCTGCTTTAAGTCATCATCTCCTATTGCTAACAAAAACTAGTTTTTAAAATGCTACAGTGTTGGAGCACATGCTAGGTTAGGGTATTAATATCCAACTAAGATAAACTATTATGATAGCCTCCTAGCACTAGAGGTTTAATTCTGTTCCTCTACTAGGCAATTTTAGAAATCATGATCCCTGGCCTAAGGGTTTTGTAACCCACTTTATGGCTAGAGAAGGCAATTACAGAAGAGAAAGTAAAGTGCAGTAAGAACAACAACAATGAAATGACACAGTTAAAAATCTGACTGCATACACAACTTGAGCAAATTGCACCTTAACTGTAAGCAGAAATTAATTTGGATTCAGAACAAAAATGTGTGCAAATCATCTCACAGTCAAAATGAAGGAAGAAAAGGTCAACATCTTAACAGAGTCAGAAATTGATTCTTGTATCACTATGTAAAACTTGATTTAAGCTTACGAGCTCAATATAAAGCCACTATCACTGCTGTAGCAACTATTCCTATTGTCTCACTCAGCTACTTCCTTTATCATTTGTATTCTGAAGATCTTCCCTGTCATGACAAACTGCTACTTTTCACATGCATCTTACCAAATGCAAAGAAAACCCCATAAACGAGTTTAAGACTAACCAGTTAAAGATTGCTTAGTAGAAATTGGGGGTCTCTTGCTGGCAAACACAGCTGAGGTGCCAGGTGAAGAACTCATCCTTTGTGTGGGAGTCTATCATTAGCATAAAGCTACCTCACTAATCCTAAGGAATAAGGAAAGAGAGGGTGTGTCAGAGAGGACTATCCTTTTCACCTTTTTGCTTCGATGCAATTTATCTCCTAAGCAGGAACTGCAAATCATTTCAAACTGTGCCAAATTAAAATAAACGACTGTATGGTTTATTGCTCTTTGATATGTAACGAGCATTCCAAGATGCACGAATTATAGATAACAATGCCAGAAATAATCACATGGGTCAACCACTTCATCCTATTGCTCCCAACAGACTTGGGCTCATGCAGTATCTCATCAGTTTATGTGCACACAAATACATGTTCACACATTCAAAAAATAGTATTAATATTAAACTGTAGTTTGAAAAATGGCCTCCAGTTGCATCAGGGGAGGTTTAGATAGGATATTAGCAAAAAATTTCTTTACTGAAAGGGCTGCCAAGCATTGGGACAGGCTGCCCAGGGAAGTGGTGACGTCACCATGTCTGGAGGTATTTAAAAGACATGCAGATGTGTTGCTTAGGGATGGTTTAGTGGTGCACTTGGCAGTGTTAGGTTAATGGTTAGGACGTGACGATTTAAAAAATCTTTTCTGACCTAAATGATTCTGGGATTCAATGATGGTTTGGGGTCAAAAGAATAGAATAACTAAGGTTGGAAAAGACCTCTAAGATCATCGAGTTCAGCCATTAATGCAGCACTGTCAGGTCCACCAGCAAACCATGTCCCCAAGTGTCACATCCATGAGCCTTTGAACATCTTTAGAGATGGTGATTTTACCACTTTTCTGGGCAGTCTGTTCCAATGCCTGACCACCTATTCACTGAAGAATTTTTCCCTAGAATCCAATCTAAATCCACCCTAGTGCAATTTGAGGCCATTTCCGTTCATCCTGTCACCTGGGAGAAGAGGCTGACCCCACCTGGCTACACCCTCCTTTCGGGCAGTGGTAGAGAGGGATGAGGCACCCCCAAGCCTCCTTTTCTCCAGGCTAATCACCCCAGGCTCCCTTACCTGCTCCCCACAGGACTTGTGCTCCAGACCCTTCCCCAGCTCCGTTGCCCTTCTCTGGACACGCTCCAGCCCCTCAATGTCCTTCTTGCAGTGAGGGGCCCAGAACTGAGCACAGGATTTGAGGTGTGGCCTCACCAGTGCCAAGTACAGGGGGACGGTCACTGCCCTGGTGCTGCTGGACACACTACTGCTGATCCAGGCCAGGATGCCATTGGCCTTCTTGGCCACCTGGGCACACACTGGCTCATGTTCAGCTGCTGTTGACCAGCACCTCCAGGTCCTTTTGTGCCAGGCAGCTTCACAGACACTCTGCCCCCAGCCTGTAGCACTGCCTGGGGTAGTTGTGACCCAAGGGCAGGACCTGGCACTTGGCCTTGTTGAATCTCACACAATTGGCCTTGGCCCTTTGATCCAGCCTGCCCAGATCCCTCTACAGAACCTTCCTGCCCTCCAGCTGATCAACACTCCTGCCAAACTTGGTGTTGCCTGCAAACTGACTGAGGGTGCACTTGAGCCCCTTGTCCAGATCATCAATAAATATATTAAACAGGTCTGGCCCCAAACCTGAGTCCTGGGGAACCCCAGTAGTGACTGTCCCCCAGCTGGATGTAACTCCATTCCCCACCACTCTCACTCCTGGCCATCCAGACAGTTTTTCACTCAGTGAACAGTGCACCCGTCCAAGTCACGAGAAGCCAGTTTCTCCAGAAGAATGCTGGGAGAAACAGTGTCAAAGGCTTTTTTAAAGTCTAGGTAGACAACATCCACAGCCTTTCCCTCATGCACTAGGCAGGTCACCTTAGTGAAATTAATTCCACTATTTTGTTCATGAAATAGTTTGCTTCCTCTTAAACTTACTCATTCAAGTACAGACTTCAGGATACTGTTGATATTGCTTATTCTTAGTGGAACAGAAAAAAATTAAAATCTAATAATTTGAAATAATTTAAAATTTAAAAATTAAAACTGGAAATATTAAGTGAAAAAATGGTGTTTATTAATGGTATCAGCATGAAAAATACAATGCTCTTACTGTAATTCTCTTCAGATATAGGATATTTATAGTACTTGTGTCCAAGCAGTAAATAGATGACATATTAGTGCATCTAGGCAATTTAAATTACTGCAGTGGGTAAGTAACCAGGAGCACTGACATTTCACATAAATTGAGTGGGTTCTCAAGAGTACTGTAAATATAAATAGCTACTTAGATCCAGTTTATATAGTAGCCTACTTTTTTTCCTGTTTTTCCTGTTTCACCCTATCACATATCAAAATTATTTACACCATCATAAATGTTTTTCTTTTATTATGTTTTGTATTTTTAAAAAAGATTTACATCCACTACAGCAATATGCAGTAAGAGGTCTTAGAAATATTGCCAAAAATGTTCAAAGAGGTGATAGCTAGTTAGAGAAGTACAATGTAATTTTACTAGAAATATCAGTTTGGGATACTTTCATTTATCATATCCCAGCACTCCCTAGTCAGAACTTTAGAAGAAGGAAAAAAAAAAAGAGAGGTGGCTGATGTCTT
The DNA here is from genome assembly GCA_013400975.1 of Atrichornis clamosus. NCBI lineage: Eukaryota > Metazoa > Chordata > Aves > Passeriformes > Menuridae > Atrichornis > Atrichornis clamosus. Next base: position 139,514 of record WBMZ01010355.1, read on the forward strand.
TCTGTACTGCTATTACAAAATCTGGAAATCTCAACAGCAGGATGCTTGATTTCGATTACTGCACTATTCTAATGATGGTGGTAATCATGTTTCATTCTCCTAGTGCCTTGTCCTTCCATCAAATGTCTAGAATTTGAGACCTTCAGGGCTGCCCTACATCCTTCACAGAGTGAACACATCCTTTTGAACATCTCACTGTTCTTATTTCCTTCCCAGTGATAACATTCTAGGGAATGTAGCACAAACAGCACCTTTTTCGTGATTCTGAAAGATGGTCTCAAGAGTTTCAGAGAAGCTTGTGGGACAACCCATGAAGTGGAAATCACCTCTTTCACAGAGTAGCTGAAATTGGAAGGGAGCTCTGGAGTTATTGGGGTAATTGGAATGTCCTTATCTTCTCATGATGACAACAGGAAAAAGCCCAAAGCAAGGTCAGTCAGGGTAGGTTGCCCAAGACCATGTCCAGTTGGGTTTAGAATATGCTTGCAGACATTTGTTTCTAGAAGGGTTATGAATACAAGACACCTCTCTAATTTAATACAGTCACCTGACCACTCCTTCCAAAAAGAAAATATCCATTTATGTGCTTTTGTAACATGCACTAACACCAAATTCATGCAGTAAGTTGGTGGGTTTCATATGCAGGTTTAGGATTTTGCCCCCTTGCTTATACCAAAGGTAACAACATTCTTATGCAGTTGAAGGCTGTATCCTGGCTTCAAATCTCACTGACAACCTATGAAGGATAAGACATCATTTTTGCCTTATTTGTCAAAACAGGAGAGCACTGAGTACTGGATTTAACAGAGAATTGGGGCATTTTACTGAAAGGAAACAATTCTATGTTGGTAATTTCATTAATGTGAACTGTGTGTTTAAGCTCAAGGTCTAGGACATTTTGTCTTGCTGTCTGGAGCACAATAAACACCAAAAAATTCAAAAGGTTATTATTATGCCTCTCTTCCAGAACATAAGCTCCATTCATGAGCATGCAATTTACAGTGACTAGCTGTCTGAGGGCATTGCTTTTGAGTTTACAGAACAATTACTTTGCAAATTATAACCAACATAAATTTTGCTTAGGAATGAAAGGATTACGTGAACACCCACTAGATGGTGTTCAATTACTGCATGGGAGGACTGGGCTAGTTATAGCTCTAGCTCCTATTCACCTCTGCTCTGCAGCAGACTTTTCTTGAAGAAACAACAAATACATTTGTGTTAGAGGACAAAAAGGGAATGAAATAATGCTCTTAACTAAAAATCGTGAAATGCTTTAGTAAATTATTTACCATCTGTGTTGAATGTGGGTAAGAGGAACTTTTAAAACATATGACAAATATAAGCAAAAGAAAGTGCACAAGGTTGTTTTGGATACACTTGCTACTAGTCTACAGTTTTACTCCAAAACTTTGTATTTTTACAATTGATGATATTAGCCATCTCTTCTTCACCTTCCCAAACTCTACTGACATCATCCATTGAAAGAAAAGGGTCAGTAAACACTCATCAAAGAAATACGTCCATTTTGTAATCAGTTTTATTGAAAGGATGAACTGAATTATTGCATGTCTACTCTAGCAGAACCTAATGCATCACTTCCTTTTTCAGCAGAATCTTAGAAATTGCAATGAATCCCCATTAGTGTTACTGAATCAGCTTAATAAAGGAAAGAAAAAAGAAAATAATGAAAGTGCTATTTTAAGGGAAGAGACTTTTGGCATACGTATATTATTGTAGCACTCAACTTCAGGTATTTTAGATTCCTGGAGATTACAAGGATGACTAGTGATAAAGTGAACTGCTATTCAGAGTTGAATAAGGTAATACTGTCATGTTAGATTTTCCAGAAGGAACCTTTTCCCTTTATAGGGCTCTGAAATGCAACCTTACATGAAAATTTTAGGAAGGCCATTTTAGTGCAGATGATACCCCAGTGATGACTGTTTCCAATCGCCATTGTGAGAAGAAAAGGACATTCTAATAACCATGTTTGCGAATTTTCCTGCAGAAGACTCTGTCTACTGCTTTGAGCATTTACTAATCCTGCACAGCCCTACTTAACTATTTCCATAACTCTCCATGTTCAAGCCTTATTGCAAATTCTAGTTTTAATTTCTTTCTTCCTTCTCTTGTTTGATCAGAGCTCCTTTCAGTGGCTGACTTGCTTTGCTTCAGTTGATGGTCCACGTCATTCTCACCTTTATCTTTAAATTAGCCTGGAGTTTCTTTCCACTTCTAAGATTAGCTCATTCTGTTATTAGCACATACAGAAGCTCTGAGCAAACCAGTAACAGTCCCTGCTGAGTCTGACTTGTTTATACATTAACATCTGTCACATAGCAATTAACAGATGTTTGGAAAGTATTCCTACAGCAGGAGCTCCAAAGGTATGTAAATGGTAACAGGATGCTCCTGTTTTTTAGGCTAAGAAAGGTTTAACCTATTTTTGCCACACCAAAAGCTTAATGAAGAGATCTAGTTTTTGTTAGTTTCTCAGAACAGTAGAGTGAAGACAGTTATATAAAACCAATTTGAAACACTGCCTTTATTCAGTAGACAAGGTGGTAATGGGAAGAGAAGCTGGATGAGGAAAAGTCTGATAACTCCCCTAGGACTGGTAAGAACTAAACTAAAGAGAAATCATAGCAGACCTTAAAACCAGGTCTTAATCATGCCTTATTGCAGTGGTCAAAACAGCTTGGTCAATTTGCAACTCAGAAAAAAATTAACACTGCTAATAGTATATTTAAAAATAAATTACTGACATGATGTCCATCTGTCTTCCATAGTAGTAGAAAAAAAGGTCTTGTGCACCAACTAGAACACCTCCTCGACACTAAGGAATGAACTTTAGAGACTGAATAAGAGAAGAAAAGATAAGCCATCTCTCGACGCTTTGATTTCAAACTCCTCACATGATAAAGAAAATAATCTGTCAGAAACAAAAAAAAAATCTAAACAAAGAAGGTAAAGAGTTTCTTTAAAAAAAACAAGCTGTTCTTTTCTAGAATTGTCTTATTTCCTCAGAAAAAAATTTTCTCCCCCTGAATTCAAATGATCTTATGAAGCAAACCTCAGAAAGACATTTGGCTTTATCCTGGCTTTTATTTTAGAGTCAGATTTTCTGAAGAATTCTGATCTCATTAAGCACCAGAGGAAACACTGTAATAGGTCAAGACATAAATAGAACAGAAATACTTATTCAGTAAATATAACGAGGAAGGAAAATCCAGATGCAGAAATACACTTTACATCAAAATTCCCACTAAGGTCTCATTTAACTTGCAGCAGCCTTCAGTATACTGGGCTTCTGTGACCACCGCCTCCAATTATCCTTGGGTTGTCTCCCTCCTGCCATACTCAGCTTCTCTGACAAAACTAATTGCTCCTCAAACAGCAATCATCTTGGCCTGAAAAAATTAACAATTTTTCCTGTTCCTGAGCAAAGGTGTACCTTAGCTGGGGGCATCAGTCAGCCCTTGATGGTACATGACCTTCTAAAAGGATGTACTTTGCCAGATCTTTCTTTTTCAGTTTTAATCACAATACCAAGTTTATGCCAAAAATTTCCTCACCTAAGAATGCAAAAAATACTTTGCTCTACCACACTATCCTCAGCCTGGCAGACACATGGAGGTACAAATAAAGACCAAAGCACTTATGGTGCTGGAAGCTGTTCTGCATGTAGTAATTGTGCGTGGAGCACAGGCTACATGCATTTCAGAATTTTGCTCAGGTGAGCATAGCTTTGCACCATTTTTCTCCTTGATTAAAGGTGCGGTTTGACATTCAGATGTTTCAGCAACAGTATTAATTTAAGAAGTTCCTGACTTCAATCCTTGTTCCATCCCTTAGGCCACAGTGATTGCTAGTGGATGGTGCTGTGAGCCAGGGAACGATGCTGGCTTTACAAAGAGAAATCAGACTCAGAAAAGTGTGGAATAAAGATACCTACGTGAAGTCATGGAATGGATGGCCTCTTGGACAAAGGAGATAAAAATAAACTCAGGTTTGCTTACGCTAACAAGACCAGTGCTGAGTGTAATTCAATTATCTAATGTATCATGGAGCTAAGGTTCAAAATAAAAAACCTCACTATTTTAGCTTATGGGAAATGTTAGCACAAAAGCAAGAGGGTTTAAACAGACAGTGACTACTTTTAGGGTGGATATCCAAAGAGTTTTCAAGCAGCTGAGGAAATGTTGTGTCACCATTTTCCAATATAAGCAGTGGTTAAAAATGATTTAAAATTGAGTGTGAAAAATAAATGAGGTCTATACTGTAAGTTTGTAAACTGCTGAAATAGGAGCTGACTTTTAGAATGTGTATGATAAATTTTGACACACTTAGCTAAGAAATGCTGAAGACGAGTACTAAGTCATGAAGTATCTCCCTAATAGAGGATACAAATCCATAAAAATACATTGCAAGATATTACATGTTTACTTAGGTGAGCAGTGATAATAAAAATGAGTGTTCTTACAATGGTTTGACTAAGCAGATATCCTTTTTTCTCTTTAGAGAAATACTGGACATAAAGAGTAACAACTATCCTCTTGAAATGACCATTTATTTTAGCTGCAGAGGAAAGAGATTGAAATGAAGTATTAATCAAATTTTAAATATGCTTTTTATAATTCTCAAAGTTGGTACAAATGAAAAGCAAAAAATAGCTTTCTTATAGTGAAATTGTAGAGTAATTTATATTGCCCACTGTACTTTTAAAATGACCATATTGGTTTAAAAGACCCTCTTACTTTTTCAGCAGCAGAGATTGCCTTAACCACCATACAGACAGCAAAAAATGTTTCTCTTCAGCCAATTTGAAGAAAGTCAGAGAAGCAGATGAAATTTTTGAGCATTAGGTTTAATATTTTCTCCCTAGAAACTGACAGGGAAACAGAAATAAGCTCTCACATTCTTTATCACCAAGAAATCCAAAGAGGAGAAATAATTGCTATTGTCAGTGTGTGGGTGACACACAAACACATGAACACCCCTTCCTCAGGAGAAACAAAAATGGAACAAAAAAGCATTTGGAGAGGAACAAAAAAGGAGGAAAGTCCTCTGTTTTCTGGAACTGGCAGTTTCTCTGGTGGGATACGTGACTTGCTAAGCACTTGCCAATACCAATGCAGCAGCAAGATTTCACTGTCTCAGCAGGTCCCCAAGTATGAGAGCTACTGCCACAAGGGACAGGCATTCAAGACTTGAAAAGAAGGCTGGCGCCTGGGAAAATGAGCTGTATCATTCTGAAGACTTCAAACATCAGTCCTGAAAGACAACTGGAATAAACTGAATAACATCAAAATGTAACTCTCTTGGCCATGTGTTCTATTTAAATTCCATGCAAGAAGCCCATTTAAAAATTTTTATTAAGCCAAGTAAAATTGCAGCTCTTGGTGAACAAAGTCCCTGGACACTGGCATTTTATGTATACTGATCAACTCCAAAAAGCAGCTAGAAAAAACAAGAATGGCCAAGTAGGATGGATTTGTATCTAGTAGCAATGCTGAACTACTTTTTGTCTGGTAAGAACCAAGGCAAGATTTGTTGGAAAATGTGGTATCTTTCGTTAGCTGTGTCTGAAAAATCCTTACACTTTCAGCCTTTTCCAGGTCTGAGAGGAAAGATATTTAGTAAAAGACGTAGCCAGCAGAATGACCAGGTGCTTGCCAGCACTATGGATGGTGGTGTGAGGACCCGAGCTCCCCGATAAACTGGACAACACTGGAAGATTGATTTGATTACTAAGATTTCTCTCTCTGTATTCTCTCTCCTGTGCAGTAGCGAAGCTGGTAAGCCCAAGGGAGGGCACTGCCATATAAGCAGGTGGCTCTAACAAGAGGAACCTGTGTGTTTTACACATGAAATAACGTCTTTGAACTTGGTATTTGCTTTTGTTTCACAGCAGACGAGGAAGGCTACTGAGCACAGTCAGTGCTATAACCCACTGCAGGTGTAAGGCTGGGGAGTGAAAAACAGCATAATCTGGCTAGTTTCTCCCTTAGGGAATCAATGCCAGTGTTTTTCAAACAGGGAGTAGTGGAACTTCTCAAAGGTGCCCCGGGAGACCCCAGCTGTTTGGCAAGTAAGGACAGCTCCCCTCCCCTACCAAAGCAGGCTGCACACCTTGCCTGTTGCTATTGACTAGAAGAAAAGTGATTGATACTCTGTGGTTCTATCTTAGACATTTTAAAAAAATTCATAATGTAACATTTCTTATGAGAACAAGCAGGGGGAAAAGAGTAGTCTTTATCAAGATTATTAAAAAATTGGCAAATCATATGGCTAATACAATAAAAATTGAGCACTGGCCTAGGAAAAGCACAGAACCATCAGTACCAAAAGAGTTACAAAAACCTGAAAATATGAGGCTAGAACGCCTGCCAGATTTTGGCAGGAGCCTGACCTGTACTCTGGCATCTGCTATAATCTGCCAGTGGTCTGCAGATTCTCATCAGTTCTTAAATATCTGAATGTAACTCAAGGAATTTTAAAACCAGATTGTACTTCTTAGGTACAAACCAATACCTGTCTGTGTTAAGGACTTATGTTGCAAGAAATTAAAATACACTTAAGAGTGAAAAAATTGAGTCTGATTTTCACGCTACATCTGTCAAGACTTAATTGTCAGCTAAGCCGGATGTTTCAGAACTGATTAAGTTCCACTGAACTTATGAAAAAAATAATACTTAAGTAATCTGTCAAAAAGTATTTGGAACCTGTGGCAGAACAAATCCTAGAGATATTTTCTGTGGCATGTTGGCAGTATGTTATAAAAGTAGTTGAAACAGTGTGTGGTGTTCTACAAAAATTAAAAAATTCTTGAAGATGGGAAAAATATTCAGAGACCAAGATTGATTGTATGAGCTCTTGAAATGTGCCCAAATGTATAAAAAAAGTGACTTCTCTGTTAGGTATTTTAAATATCACAGTAGCATGTCACAAAACTGGAATACTTGACTAAAGCAGAAACTGTTGCAAGACTTCTGAAATTCTAAGGCAGACGGTGTTTATACAACAAGCAGACTCCTGTTATTAATAACCAGATCTTTCCATTACTTGCAGTACAAGTATTCTGTATGCACACAATATATTTTCATTTGTTTCAAGGAATCTGTTTTCCATTCAGATGCCATTAAATAACCAGTAACTTTCACACTTTAAATAACTAAATCCTTCAAGATGTGCATTGAGACTGCTTGCCTCTTGCTCCCAGTTCTGCTGAAGCCTGATTGGTTTTATTTTTGGTACTATTTTTGTGCTGAGTTTTTAAAAATCGCTTTCATTCACTGAGAAGCTGTAATGTTTCTTCTCATTGACAACAGTTTTTCAGAAAGCTAAATAGCTGGTAATGTATTTTCAAAACAGAACATCTTGCCAAAGTTTTAACCCAATCAGTAGGCATTGCATTCCATTGAGGTAAGAACTCTCAATCCGCATCACTCTTCAGCCAGTCATGAATGCCACAAAGGGAAAAATAGGAATCAGTCACAACAGAGCTTATTAAAACCTTACTGTTGTCTCACACAGACATAACCATAAACATATAAATGTAATTAATACACAGCATAATTTTAAAGATCAAAAATATATTTTCTTATTTGACTGTACAAGGAATATATCTCAAGTACCTTCAGCACCATCTTGCAACATGGTGGAAGGCATGGAAATAGAACCGGAGGAAAAAACCCGACATCTTTTCCCTGTGCACTGATATGCTAAAACATGCTTCTTCTTAAGTGATTTTGCTCCCTGGCTCCCTTTCCATGAGCACTGCTGCCCAATCCTTCCTCCTGCTCTCCCATCTGACTGTGCATCCCTCCTTGCTGCTGCAGCTGCAGAGCTACAGTGCTGGAAGCCACTGCTGCTCCTCTTGCAGCTGCTCTTTGGATTCTCAACCAAATACATTTTTCTGGAAAATGAGAGCAAACAAATAAGTTGGTGCAGTGGTCAGTTGATAATACACCAAAAAAAGCTGACAGAGCAGATCTGAATGCTGCGGGGAGGAAGATTCCATTTCTCCTCAAGAATCCCATCTTTGATTCTATTGTGTAATACCTTGTGATGCAACAATTATGAAAATGCGTTAGTGTTTATTTTGAGTTCACAATAAAGCTTATGTCCAGATATAAATACACATTATCAAGATTATAGGAATTTCTGCTGTATTTCTAGATAAAGAACTATTTACTATCAAATTAATTTTTAGATAAACTAATCCAATGAAGATCATATGTAATGCATCACATAGCCATGTAAATAAGTTATCAGTGTTAACACCTTATTGCTGACGACACAAGAAGAAACAAAAAGAAAAATCTTATTTAGCTTAGCAATTTACCAACAATTGGCTGAGGTACAACACTTGATCCAAAACAGTATAGTATTTTATCCAGAACACCAATTTTAATGTTGTACTTGGACACTTAAAGGAAAATAAAAGTATACAATATGTTACACTGAAGACTTCGATAAGGTTGTGGTAGGATTTCCTAATGCTGTTTGGGTGAAGAAAGATAGCTGAAGATGAAAAATCCACAGCATGGAATAGTTACAAGGCAGAAATTTTCAGCAATCAATATTTATCTTTGCTTGTGTGTGCAATTCCTTAACAGGAATATTATTTTCCTTTACTCATAACCCCACTTTAAGAACTAAGTAAACAATGATGACTAAGAAGCGTTGGCTAGAAATGGCTGATTTTGTTTCATTTCCTAAAATTCAGTAGAGATTAATCTAATGACCATAAATCACTGTGTTGTTTCTTTGGCTAATCTTCACTTTACCTTCCATCTGGCACTGGGCAAGGGGTCATCTTTGTGCTACATACCCAGCTTGCAGAGTTCTCTACTGTTTAGAGGATTTGAGCAACAATGACACATCTGTACTAAAAACCCACTAAATGCAGAGATAGAGAGAAAACAATTTCTTTGTTAACACATTAGAAATTTGAGAGGATTGAATTCAGTTCCCGGCTGTATCAATGGCTCCCCATATAACTTCAATTTGTACTTCCCATATGAAGCTTCTCCACTTAGACAAGCTTAAATCTTATTCTTTGACTTTGAATAATAGATTTTAGATCTGACACTGATGTATGACGCATATCAGTCTGATTAGTTATCGCATATGAAATTCAGGTCAAAACGAAGACACTGAAGTATAGGCACCTGAACTCCCACTAAAGGCAAAAAACTCAAGATCCAGGAATAAAAAGACTGACTCAGCTCATTCTGAGGTGCTCATCTACTGACTGATCTCCGTTGGCTCTCCCAACATCACTGACTGCACCAGCACTGACCTCAACTAAGGACAACAGAGAACTCAATTTTTTAGCCACCGCAGCCTTGCACTGTATCCTTTCCTCAGATTCACGCACAGTCATGACCATGCTGATGCTGTAACGTGAAGCCTGCAAACATACCACAACTTTGTGCCAACCTTGTTTTCACAGAAAGCTTAACCAACTTGAACAGCTTCTCCAAGGAAACTTACAACACACTGATACTGACAGACAGGACTCTGCCATGGAAATGCTGCGTCTGGTACCCCGGAACTGTAGAACACAGGAAAATCTGTTTTACCTCAGATAAATTAATGAAGATGCTACAATATATTAAACCTGGACTGAGTATATATAGAAGGGTCACAGTCTTTATTTACCAGGTATCAATTGTTATCAGACAAGCTAACCTGAAGGTTTGTCTTCTACTTGGAAGAGGAATAGAATAATCTCCAGAAAAAAATTAATAATAGCACAGTTGAGATTCAACGTTTTGCAAAATCTTCATTTTTCTGAAAGAGTCTTGCAGTTCTTTAAAAAAATTAATACAGATTTTCTTATATGTTCAACAACAGCACATCAGAGATGGTATTTCCACAGAGAAGCTCTAACACAGTATTATTTGTCTAATCTGGAATATGAGCCTAAGTATGCACAACTGTTTAAGACACAAGTTTTACATGAAGAGTCTCTCAAAAATACTGCAGTGCAATGAAAATTCAGTATAAGTCAGTTGAGTTTAAAAGTCTTAAAAGTGAGTCTTAAAAGTGCTAGAATTTCTGATGCAACGCAACAAGTTCATATTGTTTGTGTTAGATATTACTAGGCATTGTGTAGTATTTTTACATCACAAAAAGGACAGTAACAGAGAATGCATTTTCACTAAACCATCATTGCATCAGGTGTGATGGTTTACATGAACATCCCACAGATTACCCAGAAGAACTTGGCTGGTTTTGCAATGGTTTACCACACATCCCTGTGGTAACATAGTTTTAACACAAGATTACATGGCATATAGCCATGAATCCAAAAATCCCAATGGTGCATTTAGTGTGCACCATGCTAACTAGTACAAAATGCTATCATAGGTGTTTTGTACTGGCACAAATGGTGGGCCACACTACCACATCTCATTTACTGTATGCCACTGTTTATAAGGAGGTGGCTGCTTCCTTTCATAAAATAACTGACAGCAACAGAACTAGGCAAATATTTACAGAATAACTTGGTGTGAAACACTGTCTCTAAAAGCAAGCAAATTTTTTTCACATGGTATCTTTATTCCTTTATAGAGCTCTTAGTTTTGTCGATATCCAGAACAAAGGGAGTCTGTCAGGAGACTCTGCATTGGTCATCAGCTCATTCTCCTCAGATGGCAGTACTGTAAATACTTTTCTTCATTATCACCCTGACAGTAAATAACTTTGAAGGTGTGACTTAATTTAAAGGAATGCCAATATTTCACAACTTTTGGCCTAGTTTAAAGAAAATGAGTAATAGAGAAACCCATGCACCGGGAAACAAATGACCAGAGGCAGTGAACTAAGATATATCAGGGAGTGTTCAAGATCACTTAGGCTGGATGGGAGTTGATATATTTGCATCTGCTTTCTTATCTTGTAAAGCGTTCTACAATAAATCATAATTTATTGAATATTTTGCAACCTTGTCAAAGGGCACGCCTAAGATTTTTGCTTCAGTAATAAATTCCACTCAACTGTGTACAGGAATTCACTTGACAATCTGGACATATCTAAAATATGTTGGTATTTTCTAATGTTAGCACCAACATCTCATCTGGTTTAGACAACACCACATTTACTTTCTACTAAATCCAATTATGTTTAAAAACTAACAGGAGACTTCAAAGTAATTCTCTAATGACAACCACCCATGAGTAAAAAGCCCCAAGGCTGCTGGCCAAGGGCTCTTATTCTCACTTCATAACTGTTTCTCATTTCCCTTTTTTTGCCTTTTTCCCTTGTGGGAGAATTTTCTCTGAATAGGACAGATCAACCTCTACAATATGTTTCTGCATATTGTCAGTAGAAAAAGACAGCAGAAACAAAACTTTAGAACAGTCCTAAGCCTTCCATATTATTATAAACAGCATTAAATTGGCAAACTCCAAGCAAATATTTGTGAAGACAAATAGTTACTACTAGGGTGATTCAAATTTTTCTGAGAAGTATTTTAACTTAGGAATTAATCAAAAATAGGTAGAGAATAACCAAATCATTACAGCTTAAAGTTCAGCATTATAAGACTCACCATGTGTATGCTGCATCACATGTTAAAACTGCATCTAAGTATGCAGTAAGTGCAGGGCTTTCTAGGGCAAGTGGTGGCATGCCTGTTTTCCTTTCTAAAGGCACTGTTCAGGGGGAAACGGAATTATTTTATTCTATAAGCTGAAAGTTTCCAAAAATAATTCCTGCTTTAAGTTCTCTATCTTGACCTACTCTGAACATACCAGGACAGACACTTTAGATAGGTCTGTTTATTTTCCTCATATGAAGCTCTTCTAAACACCATGAATAAACTACTGCCTTTAAAATACTTCAAGTGTCATATTTCTCTGCTATCATATTCTGCATCTCTTTGCAGTCACATGAAAATGTAAAATCCCAAGCAAGAGAATTCAAGAGAATTGCTTGCCGCTGTGTTTTTGTTACTGGCCAGAGAATCCATACCAGTGATGGTTTAAAAACTGTTTAGGAGCATAAGATTCAAGTATCAGCATTTTTCTATTAATTGTCTATGATGCTACTGCTGTAAACCTGTCCTCAATTTGAAATGCTGTTTATGCATTAGTGCAAAGATTTTTTTTCTTGTTAATTATTTACCTGTTTCTGTTTAATGCTGTTTCCTACTCACATTAGCAAAGCAACTGAAATTAACCTGGCTGCATTACAAATAAATATTACCGCATACCACTTCATAAAAAATTTGCATGTGTACTATTATACTTGGAGAAACCAATTAATATGTATGAACTGCTAGGACTGGAAAACACATCTCTCTAACCTTGTTTTCAGAGACAATTGTCTGAAATCCACACCTTCCAAACTAAAAATTTCTGTATTCAGTATCTTTCAGCCTAGGAAACTCAAAATAAAATCCCTTTTATGTTTTTAACTTAATGACTGAAGTTTTGAAAGGGAAAGAATTCTAAGATCCATATACAAAAAAGGTACAGTATTTTGAAAATCTCCATGACTCTCAAGGTCATAAAGTCCTTTGAAGGATTTATATTCAGCTTTGTGTAATATTAGAAGCTGTGTGTCAGCAGTGAATTCATGTATCTTTGTCACCTATAGATTTTTGGCAGACACAGGAAATCTTCTTTTATTACAGATACTCAAGTCCTATTCTTTGACCACCTGCAGCTCTTGTAAACTCTGCTCTGCCCTAGGTTTTTGAAAGGCTTGAATCAAAGTGCATTCAGGTCTCCTTCTTCCTCCCTGTCTTTCAAGCCTTTCCACCGTACCTTGAATTCCCTTCCGTATTTCCTGTTAAATACCCTCAAGTCACTCTGATGTTTGCTGGTAGCTGGGCAGAGCATCCCAGGCTATGAAAGGCTTTTGCTAGACAACATATTCTCCTGGTCAGTATGTGGAGATTGCAGCAAACAGTTAATAAAGCTGAGATTTCTCTCTCTTTCCCTCACCAGATGTACTAACAGAGTATTTGTCCTCTAAGTGATAACCCTCTCTGGAAATTGGAAAACTTAGCCTTTCTAAAGCAAAAAAAAATATATCGGGAAAACTGTAAGACCCAGATTTTTTGAGGAAAAAAACAAATATAATTTAAAAAGATTGCCGTAACATGGAAATAACAAAAGATGATACAAAGACAAAAGAAGCTTAAGGAATGGGGCAGAGTTAATGAAGCCAGAAAAACAGGAGAAAAGGACAACAACTCATATGCTTTTTATTTGTGTGCTGTTCCTATCTTCTCCTCAGAAATAATGCTTTTAAAAGTAGTTCTTTAAAATACACTTACAATTTTGATTTGTTCTTAACTAGGTCTTGTATAAACCAAAGAAGATTTGAAACCAAAAACCTAGAACTGAACTTTGTTACTTTCGCTTTATTACTCTCATTCAACTCACTCCCAACACTGCCTCTTCTAAGAAAAAAGGTCACAGAATTACTGGTGAAGTGAATAGACAGATAACGGGGCCAGGAATGGTATGAACACTGTTATATTACACTCATTCTATTTTTTGTGGCATGCAAGTAATTGAGGAACTACATACTGATCAGATACGTAAATTATGCAGAGATGTCACCAAACTTCTAAATCATCATCCTTACTTCACTTGTGTAAAGGGTAGTGGTGTCTGTGAGAATCCATATGGGCAACATTTATACATCGGCTTCTGCTGATTTCTGTAAGATAAAGGATCTTATCCCAGTGATTTGCAAATTACATCTCTAAGGGGACCTGCAAGTTTCTTTTCCCTCACAAATGCAATGACGAGAAAACTTACGTTCAACTTGATCAAACATTACTGAGAACAAGAAATCTCTTGGTGTCATGTAATATTCTCCTTCATATTCCAATGATGCAAAATGCATGAAGCGGTGTTTTCGAAGAGACAGTCTTTCATCCACTTCTGCATGAATGATGTCTTCCTTCTGAAAAAGAAAAAAAATCCATTGCATTTTTAGACCATAGCTGTAATTAGAAAGGATCCTACACCCAGTCTTGATTAACCTCAGTATTTTGTGGGTAGCCATAACAAGAGACCACCAGGAATTAAAGCTTTTATGGCACAGTCTTAATGAATGCTTACATGACATTCAAAGCATTTTTTGGCTTCACTGAGAGCATGCTTTAACAACACAGGCGAGCCAAATTGATGGCTTGATGTCACCAAAGGCTGCTCCTGCTTCCCACTCCCCTGCTCTTGGCTATATGGCCCTACACCTCCTTGTTTGCCAACTCCGCTACTTGTTGAGACTCTTGCTGAGCCAAATTCAGTTCACTAACTCAAAAGAACCTGAAACCCACCAAGCAGCAAATAGCATTTTGCCAGGTTAGTGACTGGCTCAGCAAAGGTTGAAATGTGTTGTGTATCCATGCAAATTACCCATTCCCGAAGTTAATTATCAAGTTGTGGAGCAACTCCTAAGATGAGATAATAATGATGTCCTAGTATAAGTATTAGCCTGTCTTTCAGACAAGTCAGAAAAAATGCGAAGAGCAATGAAAACATCAACAAAACAGTCAGAGATCATATCACCAAAGCCAAAGATTCAACTAATCAAGCAAATAAAAAACTTCCAACTTGACTCTTCACCATAAATATTGAGAGACTCAAGATCAAAATCATGAGTTGACAACACTCTGATGATTAGTACCAGCACTTACTGACAGCAGGAGAGGTCACATAGTGGAATAGAGATGTTTACATTTTAGGATTTCAGAGATAGTAAGTGACAACAGGAAAATGAGAAACCCTAAAATTCAGAACACACACTGTATTTGAACATTAGTCATGAAACAACAATTACCATCATATATTATATTACACTTCATTATAATTCTAAATAGAAGACTTCCACTTGCCATTTAATCCCATGCCTTTCACCTCTGTGGTAGCATTAAGGACTTGTTAAAATACTTCACTGAATGACAGGATACAAGCACCTGTTACAGTCAATTTTTGTTTCCCCTTGTAGCATGTTTGCTTGCCTCAAACCTTGGGTTTCAATGAAGGAGGGGAGAGAACCAACAACAAGAAAAACCTGAAAATTCTCAAAAATTAAATTTAAAACAGTTATATTCTGATATGCAAGGAAAATGTGAGCTACCTCTAAGTATCTGAAGCCAAGAGTTGCTTTGGTTTAGACAGAATCACTATCACTGCTTTAAGCTTCTTACACAGTGTGGAGCTCCATCATGGCCTACAACACAAACATACTGCTGCTGTTCAGACCTGCTTGTTCTGAAAAATACTGCTTGAAAGTAAATCTAATGTAGTAAGAAATGTAGCTTTATTATTTTTAAAACTTTATGGGACAAATGACTCTGTAATTGCTTAGTTAACAAGACTCAACAAATACTGCAAATATCAAATTAATAGTTCATAGTTGCTGGGTATTAACATGTAGAATTAGTATTAAAATCATCTCCTTCTCATAGTAACATGAGCAATTTTTGCCCTACAGCAAACTAAAAAAACAAAAAAAAAAAAAGAAAATTGCTTCACAGTTGTCCTTTAACCAAAATTATGGAATGTAAAGCAATCTTTCTGCACAAATACAAAATAAAATAGTTTAGACAAGAAGTAAAAAGCTAATTCTACAACATCTTCAAACTAACTTGATTTTCAAGTTTCTTAAGTCTTGCAGTATTTGTCTGAATTTTTTCTAAAGCTAAACTTGTTACTGACAACAAAGCAGTGAATTTCAGCAATCCACAAATATAATCTGAAATAGATAGGTGCAAGTTTTGGCCGCCACAACATAAGAAACATATTAAGCCATTAGAGAGCATCTAAAGGAGGGCAACAAGGATGGCAAAGGGCCTTGAGGGGAAGCCATATGAGGAGCAGCTGAGGGCACTTGGTCTGTGCAGCCTGGAGGAGACTGAGGGGAGACCTCATTGCAGTCTGCAGCTTCCTCATGAGGGGAAGAGGAGGGACAGGCACTGATCTCTCCTCTGTGGTGACCAGTGACAGGACCCGAGGGAATCATCTGCCCAGGGAGGTGGTGGAGTCACCGTCCCAGGACATGTTTAAAACCAGACTGGATGTGGCACTCAGTGACATGATTTAGTTGATGAGGAGGTGGTAGGTGATAGATTGGACTTGATGATCTCAGAGGTCTTTTCCAGCCTAGTTAATTCTGTGATTCTGTGAATGACCTGAAGTTGTGTCAGGGGAGGTTTAGGTTGGATATTAGGAAAAGGTTCTTCATCCAGAGGGTGGCTGAGCACTGTAACAGGCTCCCCAGGATGTAGTCACAGCACCAAGGCTGACAGAGTTCAAGAAGTGTTTGGACAACAGTGCTCTCAGGCACACGGTGTAACTCTTGGGGGTCCTGGGCAGGGCCAGGAACTGGACTCGATGATCCTTTTGGGTCCCTTCCAACTCCGCATATTCTGTGATTCTGTCATGTTCACATTATAACTCTGAAGAATGCCTTGCATTTGGAAAAGAACGTATTCCCATCAGAATTACAATAACATGTGACTACGGATTCATCAATTCTCTTTCTTTTTGTGAAACTAGCATCTTACGAACATCAGCTTCAAATACTAGAACAAATTAGTTAAGAAAACCTTACAAGATTAAATGTATCAGATATGCCATCACTTACTTTGTTTTTAAAGCTTCTGCAAAATTCCTGATATCCTGTCACTATTAAGGAAACTTGGCATCTGCAAAGATCACTCTGACCATTCAGGACATGAGCATGAGCTCGCTAGAGCAGCTACCGTCCCTTTTAAAAGCTGTATCCCTCCCTTTCCTTCACTGTTGTTTTCTTCACCAATACATATCTCTCCATGTCTTCAATAAGCAGGGATACCAGATCCACCAAAGAGAGTTGGTAAAGGGTGGAAATATATGGGAAGAAATAGAAAGCCCTGTTTTTTAGAAAAAAATTAGAAGCATAAGTCCCACTTTTTCTGAGAAGAGACACATGATTGAATAACTATTCTAATCACTATTCCAAATGTCTAACCAAAGATTCAATAAAACTTACATTTAGAAGAAAAGGCTGCTTCAATCAGTTAAAATTAAGATTGATCTTCTTTTGAAGTACCACTCTAAAGAGTGCATAGGGGAGAAAATTCACTCTCAAAAATTCAGAATCCTTCCCACTCCAATTAAATCCTGACTAATTTCCAAGTAGTTTTTCCTGAGTCATCCAATGAGTCCTTCAGATAAAAAAGATTTGACATTCCTGACATTTCTAAAAACACTGTCAAAGCTCATTTTGCTCATAAAAATGCATGTATTGAGCAAAAAGCAGAGTTTTCCTCTTTAATTCTATTCCACAAAATGAGTTTCAAGTAAAAACAGGTATACCGGAGGAAACAATTATGTATTTAAGGCTGAACTTCAGATATTAAGGTATCTGTAATCTAACACCTCAGCAGTTTCAATACTGCAAACTCAAAGCGTGCTGGATACAGAAATTCAAATTTCAGAGGCAATGGGTGAGAAGAATCTATTACTATTGCTCCCACAAGATTCTTATAAGCATAGTTTAAAATAACTCTGAGATTGACTTGGGCTAATTTCTGTCTTTGACAGTGCCATATAAGAAGAAACCAAACCACACAGAGCTATGTGGCATTAATGGTAAGGCTTGGGCCGAAATTCCACTCTTAACTTGTTCTACTGCGTGGGGGTTTGGCCAGGGCTTCAAATGCTGGGTATTCCCACATGCTCGACAGCACCTCCACAACCAAGGGAATCGAGAATGACGATTCAGCTTTAACTTGGAATATAGTCGCCTTTGTGGCTCTGTGTCAAACCGCCAGGGCCAATTTCAGAGTGTCCAGGGTAAAGCTATGGTAGTTGATGGTAAATTAGAATTAAATGACATGAAAAGGGCTCTAGAAGGATGTAAGTGTTTTGCTCTGCAGTCGACATGGCAATGGATCAGCGGCTGACCAGCCACTGGCATCTACAAACATTACTGAAGACTGTGGTTTCCTTCTTGGATTTCTGCACTGAGATATGCCTAAGGGCAACAACATTCCTTCATACAGTAAATTTTCAGGTTGCTATAATTAATCTGTTTATCAATCTCTTAATTTAAGATGCTCTTAAAGAATTCATGGTGTTCAATCTTTGGCTTTCATTTTTTTGGCATGAAAAATAGCAAGCTTAAGTCAAATAAACCCTTTATGTTTACTGTACCTTTGACCTTTAAAAAAAAATACATTGAATAAAAATGAAGGGTTACATAAATAAAACCTTGATAGCCCTTACCTGTGATTTTAATAACACTGCTGATCACTGAGATGTGATTTTTGGTAACACTAATTCTGTATCCACTAAAAATCCAAGTCGTTCTGTACAAACCCAAATATTTGCTGCTGATTATTAGTCAGAAAGTACTTTAAAATAGTATATAAACTTATCTCTCCTTTCAATTTAAAACTATGTCTTCCCCCTTCATCCATTTTACTTTTTCTCCCTTTGCATAGATTTTGGTGTTTTAATGTGCCTGTGACTTTGATGTTTTCTACCTTAATTTTTTTCTGCTTATAAAATAGAATACACTTTCCAGTTCATTTTTTTCCAATATAATTTTTCTTTCTTCACTCTACTCCTTTCCATACAATCTACTTAATCTTGCCTCGTTGTATCCTTTCATTGACTTTCTTTTGTCCATCATGTATACACCTTTTTTCCCTTTCCCTTGGAAAAAATTAAAATCAAGTTATTTTAAAACTTTTTTCCCCTCATCTGAAAAAACAGTCAATACCTTTTTTTTTTTCTTTCTCTAATCTGATAGAATTAACTTCTAACACTCATTTAAACTGCAATAAGAATAACTAAACCAATGTGTGGGATGTAATTAAAATCCAGTCGGTGCCAGCAGGCTCTCTGGGAGCCTTAGGTTTGTATCCATTAATTCACACTAGATCTACAGAAGGATTTAGCAACTCTATATCAAATTTCTGTAACAGCGATGAAAACGTTGTAGTTAACTAGTGCCATTATTGTATCTCAACTTCAACTCTACCCAATTTGGAATGATCAAAATAACAGAAAATGTAACTTGACCTCCAACTCTGTTGCAGATGTTAATACATCCAGCACACACGCTGAATGCACAAATAATGCTCAGAGCTCAAGGTTTGAAAGCTTCATATGATGCAATAATTGATAGATGAAAAAGAGTTTTGACAGAAATATGTCACTTACAGACAGTTCAAGATCATAATATTTAAGAAAGCTTGTATAAGTATGTGCAAAAGTAGTTTGTGCTTTCACAATAAAGAATGTGAGTTATGTATTATGCCCAGTCTTGATCAAATGCACTAGTTACTAAAACCAACAGTAAGTTAAGGAAATAACATCAGAACCAAAATGTTCTGATGAAGTGAATTGATTTGTATTACATTTTTTCACCGTTTCATTTTCTGACCTTGCATATCAAACTGCTAGCCTGGACATAAAGCAACCAGGAAAAAAAAAAAACACTGAACTTATATAAAGAGCTTCTTTCCCTAGAAGTAAATTCTAAGTGTTTGAGTGACCGTTTAGCAATGTGAAAAACAAAAACAACTGCATTACTAAAAGCTCTAACAGTCTTGAAATCCCTAAATATGAAAAGGACAAGAGATTAAAAATACCTTCTCAAGAGCTACTTCTTAGACAGAGAACAGACTGCTAAAATAAGGACAAGAAAAGAATGAAAAGCAAAAGTCTTATGTCTGGCTGCTCTTAACTGCTGAATATAAACACTCGAAAATTAGATGAAGCCCTTTCTATACACTAACAGGTGCCACTCCCCTTCGTTCTTTCAAATAGTTGCTCAGTCAATACTGCTGTGCTGGTAGTAATTAGTGACGGTTATGTTTGAAGCAGCAGCTGAGCAGTTTATTTGCATCTAAACCCCTGACATTTTTTGTTTTAATTTTTCTCTCCCACTCTTTGTATTTCCCTGAGTTCAGACTAAACTGTGCACACAGAGCAGATCTTCTACTGTTATGAGAACCCATATCAAATGGAGAATTAACTCAGTTTATAAGGGTATTTAATTTCAACATTTAATTCTAGAATTTCTGCCTTAGCAGAGCTCATTTTTAAACATAAGCTTAAAATGAAGAAGAAAACTAACACATTTTCCCTAACAGAATATAAGAAAGCCAGACAAGGTACCCAAGCTCTAATAAGCCAGGGAACCAGTTAATTTAACAAACCATACATTTTCACCTCTAGTTGTAAGTTATCACACCAGCCTACTTACATATTCCCTTACCGAGGCTGACACACCACTCAAACACACTGGTGCAGAAGTACTAAATACATACAGAGTGGCAGGGGGACCACATCGATGCCTCAAAGACAACACACCCAGGAAATGTGTCCATACAGCTTTCTGGGAAAGCTCGTTACATTGTATTTGACAGTCACTAGACTTGAGTGAAAAATGTGTTATATCTACTTCTCACTGATCCTTCTCAGACAGTCACTTCACATTAAAGTGCAGTTAAAATGTGAAGATACAAATACATTTATCTTTAAAAGTAAGAGTAGCTAGATATTTTTGAAAGATACTATGTGCGAATGTGCGAACAATACACGGTGCTTAACTATTTGCCTCTAAAATCACAGAATCATAGAATGGATTGTTTGGGAAGGGACCTTAAAGATCATCTAGTTCAAACCCCCTGCCGTGGGCAGGGACACCATCCATTAGACCAGGTTGCTCAAAGACCCATCCAGCCTGGCCTTGAACACTTCCAGGGATGGGGCATTCACAACCTCTCTGGGCAACCTGTGCTGCTACCTCATCATCCTCATAGTAAAGAACTTGTTCCTAATAACTAATCTAAACCTGCCCTCTTATGTCTTAGTACCATTCCCCCTTGTCACATGCCCTTGTAAAAAGTCCCTCTCCAGCTTTCGTGTAATCCCCCCCTAGGTACTGGAAGGCTGCTTCATAGGAGAGGTGCTCCAGCCCTTCGATCACCTTTGTTCCCTTCCACTGGTGCCACTCCAGCAGGTCCACGTCCTTCTTACACTGGAAGTCCCAAAGCTCGATGCAGTTCTCCACGTGGGGTCTCATGAGAAAGTGGAGGGGCAGAAGACACTGTCCTGATCAAGCCTGACCTGTCCTGATCAAGCTTGTTTTGAAATGACATAGTACCTCTATTTTATCTCTGTGTTCTCAATTCAAATGATGTATGGAGTGTCTCTCAGCACACCTTCTCAGGAGGAACTGGGAAAGACTCTAAGCCATCTGATTTTGCTTACCCTGAGCTTGTAGATCTTTAGGATTTTCAAGTTGATAGGAGTTTACCTCTTAAGTGTGCTTGTGCTGTAGAAGGAAACCATATGCCCTTTCAAATAACTTCTCGCTTTGATTGGGTAACTCAGATAGTAGCTCTACTTCATCTGTTCTGAAGTACATCAAGGGATAATCCATTTATTACATGAGATTCAGTTCTAACTGCACACCCTTCAGAACAGGACTATGTATGCCTGAGTTTGAGAAGTGCAACTTCAAACTGTGGGAAATTTTGCAGACCAACTTGTGCCAACTGCATGGTGCTATATTTTACCTGATGATTTATAGCTTTAGAAGTTTTTTACTGCTGTCATAGTGCTTGGTCCTGCAACAACTGTACAGATAGGGGAAAAAAGTTAACTGCTTTAATAGTTAGTGGTTGAATGCTAGACCAGTTTTTATTCTAAACAAGACAAATTAATTCTGGACTCACTGCTTGTACAGAAGAATTTAAAGGAAAAAATAAACTACTTAATGCTGGATGTAGTGACCTAAGCAGAAAAACCTGAAGGAACTCACATTTAAAACCAAGACTGGGAGAAGATGACAAAAAGGGAAGGTGACTTTCCAACAGGTAAACTAACTACAGACTCAAAAGAAATTTAAAGAGATGAAATGCTGAGGATGAGGGAGCTGGATTTGATGCAGCAGACAGTCAAGTTACATAGTAATAAGCAAAGTGGTTAAATTTCCAGGATTTTTTTTTGGTAATTAAAGAGATGTACTGTGTTAGCATTTAATGGTTGTGCATGTTTAAATATATCCATGTTCATGTGTGAATAAAAGGGAGTAGAAAGAAGATGGCTACTCTAATCTGTGTAAAGGCTGAGCAAGAAGTGGTAAATACAATGGAATGGGAATTAAGACAGTAGGGAGTTCAGTGAGAATTGGAGGAGAAAAGTAAAAAAAATAGAACACTAGAAACATACCAGAATTCGTCTCACAAGCTTTTGGAAACAACTTCAAAGTGCCTCTGTCAATGGTTACGTACACTTTCAACAGTTCTGCACACCATACGTTTGCAACAATGTGCCAAAAGCATTCCTGAAAAGCCATTACCAGCATGGTATTTTCCAGACAATGTAGGTGCTCCTAGGGAAACACTGTGAAAGAAATTGCCTCGCTGTCATCAGAGAACACTGTCACTTGCATGTTTTTGAAACACATTTCAGAATACCCATCTTGTTTAAGCACTATTCTTAACATGTTTGCACATCCAAATGTTTTAAACACTGACTGATGGCACGGTGCCTTCCGCAAGAGTAGATGTAGAAGAGTCTTGGATTGCTGTATCACTGCCTGAAACATGCTGTGTGCCAAATATAATTACGCAAATCCCATTAATTTTTAACCTAGGTACTTTGTACTGGCCCTGCCAGGGAATTTTCATCACAACACTGGAATGGCATTACAAGGAATACAACCAGTGCTGCAGTTGCCAACCAGGCCACCACAGCACTGATCAAAAACAACCATGTAGTAGCAGAACCTATGGACTTACAACTACTTCTCTGTCAAAGACAGGTACCTCCAAAGTGGAAATAGCCTGTGACTTCATCTTCCTGGACTAAGAACTATGTTTCTGTACAGAGGAGTAAATACAACTCAAAAAGGACGTATACATAAGGCTTAAAAATGCTTCTATGATACTATCAGAGAATGAAAAAATAAATTAGAATCTTCAATATCCAAGTATCATATATACTAGCTGTCATCAGTTTCTGTAAATGAGTGCTTCTATTTAGTCAGCCTGCAAATACTTTAAAAGAAACTTGTAGCTGTTACGAACTTATCCAAATTTCAGTGTTTCCCTTTTGGAAGGCTTTGAAATAAAGAAAACAGTTCAAAAATGCGATGATTCTAGGAAGAAAGTTCTGTTTGCCAGTGCTCAACTGAGACAGGAACCCTTAATTTATTCTTCATGAAAAGCAAGATCTACAAGGTTTTGCTTTAAGGCTTGTTTTAATCCACACAAGTATTTAACAGTGTTACAGGTCACTGTACATCCTATCAGTGAACATACCAGCTGCACACTGGTAGAACGGCATTATACAGTAAAGCCACACAAAAACATGTACTGGTAAAGGAATTAGGAATTTTCAGTTTGTGGTTTGCTGTGCTTTTTTAAAATAAAAAACAAGCAAAAAGTACCCAACCCCCCCAACAAAATCAAACCACAACAACATAGAAGACAACATTGCAACTACACAAGCATTTGTTATAAATATTCTGAAATTTTAAAAAAAAATTAAAAAAATTTCCCTGTTTAAAATAAAGAAGAGCCCAAATAGGAGGCAATGCTTACTATTTCCTTAAGAAAAAAATGCCTAAGAATACTAAATGTGGGCAGATTGCTGGAAAGACAGGAAAACTGTGTTCAGAAAATGTCAGAATTCCCTTCTGTGACAATGTAAACATTAATTATACAGCTAATCACATTACTGTTTCCCCAGAAGCTTGAAAACATCCTGGAAGTAGCGGGGGGAAAGCAAGTTTTCTAAGCTTTTCTCCAGGCCTTTTATAGCAATTTTTTTGGGATAAAGACATATATAAAACAGAAAAAAGAAAAAAAAGGAAAAAAGGACAGATATGCTCAAGGTTCTTTTGCATAAACAACCAAATTGAAAACAACAGGAATACCTAACTAGATGTGACAATACGCTTTTTACTCTACAAAAATTCTATCAGATTGTAACCCCATTATTAGCTATGTTGCATCAAGATATTTTCTCAGTTCTCAGAGAGTCTGGTACTTAAAAAGGTGCTGTAAGTGATGGGGAGTTAACTGATTAGGTTGCCATAGAAAAGACTACCAGCAATCCTCCCAAAGCATTCGACAGCATCTGGGAAGTGTGAAATTCTTCACTTTATTTCAGTGAACTAACACTATTAGATAAAAATTCCACAGTAGAAAATTAATCAGAGAATAACAACACATAAAGGAAAGAAAACAGAATATCTTTAAAGCTTTTCTTTCTATCTTTTGGGTTTTTTTCTTGTTTTTTTTCTTTAGTTACTAAACATTTACTCACACAGATGAAAAATGGCTAACTAAGCTCTTTAGAAGAGTGGTCAGAGTTATGCTCAGACGATTTAGCAGGTCCCAGGAGGTACCGAAACAAATATCCCTATGTCCTGTAGATTAATACAACAATAACAACAAAGTCATTGCAACCACAAGAAATGTTTATACTGTAATTAAGTTGTAAAATTATATTTATTTCTCCATAAAGCTGCTGACTTCCCTTCTAAATAAATTATTTGTTTTCTGTAGGAGTCACTGATCTTGTGACAATGTCATGTAAAACCCAAATGTCTCAAAACACACTACATTTTCCAATGACCAGGCATATTTTTCATAGACTTACTTATTTTTCTAAACTTTCTACCTATGCAGAATTTTTCTTCTAGAGCACTTCCATTTGACACAGAGATTACATATGGAAAGACTGGATGAAGAGAGACAGCTAAAACAGTTCTGCTGTGCTACTTGCTAAGAAAAACAGAAACCAGAGTGAAAATTTTATCTAAATTCTGACATTCCCATTTACTAATTAAACATTTTCATCAACATTAGTTTCTAAAAAATTCACAATAAATTAAAAATATTTGAATAAAGAATTCAGAAATCTAGAACTTCCCCCATTCAAAAGTACATATTTTCTCTGAACTAAGCATACACTATTTAATCAAATATTTGTGTAATATTTTAAGTCTTGAATAGATTGCAAAATGCATCACACTCAAAACTGCCAAGGATAATCTTAACAGTTCAGCACATTGCTGTGTGGATCAGAGTGTGTACAATCAGTTTCTGACAGTCTCTAATAGAAAATCCACAGAAAACTGAACAGATGAGACATAGTTAAGGGCACCAGCAGAAGGTACCAGAAGCTTGAATTCATTAAACTAAATTTACACACACACTGTATTTGCAAAGAGGTCTTAATACCTATCAACCGGACAACAAGGAGATGATTGTTCAGAATATTAGATTCACATCAGAGAAATTCAAAAGATCCCTTTTCCATTCAGAATTTTCAAGATTTATCCTAAAAGTTGAATTCAATATGAAACTCTTTGAATAAAGTAACACTGACAAATATTTATTTTAATTGGAGCCGCCATTAGAGAGTGTAAAACCAGTGTATTCCTGATTACAGCAGAGTTGCAATGACCCTTCATGTTTTACCAGTGTTTATAAATTCCATTCTCTAATTTTGTACCTTTCTTCTATAATGAAAGTTCAAGCATGTTTTCTCAATCCTCCCTTCAAAGCCCACCACTGCTGCACCTTCAGTGAGACTGCAAGGTTACAACCAAAACCGAAGCTTTCTTCTCTGCAGCATCTGAATCTTGGAAAACCCCCGTACCTGGCGGGTCATCCACTTCTCCATGCTACATTCCTCTGCACCAGAGATAAAAGTTGTTTTCAGTCATCCTGGCTGCACCTTAAACAGCTTTTGCAGAGGTTGTAGTACCATTTAAGCAGGTCATCAAGCATCTGCTGATTTTCTTTTCCAAGACCTCTGTGGTTATCAGTATTGCTTGATTTATCAAATCTGCCATATTCTTGGAAACAGACTGTGCTATTAGCACAAACCTTACATTTCTTTGGGAGGTCCAAAACTCATCTGATGCAATTTTCTCTCCTCCTCTTCAAAGTTTTTAAGATTATCTTTATCTCAGACTTCTTTTGTGAAATAGTTTGACTATGGCATTTAATTCAGGAAGGATGAAATTCTGTAAAACCCAGATTGAATCAAATTAATGCTATATTTGTCCAAACTCTTTTCTCTCAATAAAAAAACAACTTCTCAGACATCTCAAGACCTCAGGCATATGTACAGTTTTTCAAGATATATTGCCTATTTGTAAATGTTTACAGCAGTAACCAAAATAACGCATGTTAATTTTCTCCTGTTCTGCTGGAGAAGATTCACTACCCACCACTGTAATTTAATGGTTTGAGAGCACAAACGGATTACTTGATTTCTAGCTGGCACTAATCATCAACCACAAACCCCAAGTTCATTCTGGATCTGTAGCACTGAAGGCAGTGGAGAGATGGGTAGAAACTAGTTACAGGGTTGTTCTCACTGTGCTTAGGAAAAACCTTGTTCATTTTGAAAGACATTGAAAGAGATATGTGTACTTCTTGGGTTTCCACTGCATCTAGGGCAAAGGCTCCGGCGAGCTCAAACTCTCCTTGCCATCACGTGCGTTTAGGCAGGCAGCCTTTGGGGAACACTTGCAATGAAAAATGGGGCGCCACGGCACCCCTTACAGCAAAGGGACATATTCATTTAAAGTAAACATGCTGATACCCTGCTTCTAGCTGCAGAAAAAGTGCCTTAGAACCCCTTGGTCCAAGGCTCCATAGCCATGACTTGTCAGTCAGTTTTCTGACCTGTTAGCAGATATATAGATTTCAAGAGAACTTCTATTCAGATAAACAAATAAATGCACACATACACTGTAAGACTTAAGCTCATGTTCAGAGCTGAACTCATGCATGTGTCTAATCCAATCTTGAAAGTATTTAGAAAATATTTACGTTTGAATTAGGTCAGAGATGATCTCAGAAGAACAGCAGAATGACTGTGCTGGGTCAGAGCATAGGTCCACCTCACCCAGCACCCTTTCTCTTTCCTTATGGTCTGTGGCTGCAAGGTTAGAGCATCTTAATGAGTCAGACATTGTACTTAAAATCCAATAGCAGTGTGTCTGCATCAATTCAAGACTTGGTCATAAGCAAAAGCTTAGGAAGGAATAAAAATATTCTCTCAGTATTAATTTATTTTGAGCTCAGGGACATTCTGAGCTGGATGTGATTTCTATGTATTTAACAACCCTTG
Source organism: Atrichornis clamosus (assembly GCA_013400975.1). Taxonomy (NCBI): domain Eukaryota; kingdom Metazoa; phylum Chordata; class Aves; order Passeriformes; family Menuridae; genus Atrichornis; species Atrichornis clamosus. The sequence goes on from WBMZ01010355.1 coordinate 166,657, forward strand.
GCACTTATCCAACATCTCCTTGAGTCCATGCAAACTTCTAGTGCTTTAATGATGTTTGGCATGGAGTTTCACACATCCATTGCCTATTCTGAAGAATTGCGCAATGGATAATAGACCCTGGGAATGTTAAGGTCGTGTCAAATTGTATGCTAGTTTTGTGACTGAGGCAAACTTAAATATAATTGATTATTTCTCTCTCTAGTATAGATGTTTAACATACTTCAGTTTCACCATAGAGGTGAAAAAAAAATCCTAAGTACAGTTTCCATATCAGTTCATAAACTGCACTAAATAATAAGATGATATCACCACAATCTTTTTCATTAATGACTTATCCAGGGATTTAAAACTTTACTTCTAGGAGAAAATGCTATTTCTTTATTCCACTACCCAGCCCTTTAAAAAGTCTTTTACAAGCCACCTCTTAAGTCCTTTCTTATCCATTTTAATAAACATTACTTAATAGCTCCGCACACTGCAAAAATCCATTATCTTAACCTGTAAATTGATAGCTGGAAAAAAATGCTTTAACTTCAGGCTGAATATAAGCATTGTGCCTGCTATATATTTTGTTTTCTGCGAAACTGCAGCGGCACATTTCAAATTAAACTATACATAGTTTTACTCAAACCTGATCTAGTTTCTCACACTTCATTGATTTCACTGATCCATCTAGAGCAGTTTTATTATTGTCAAACTGTTTTTAAGGTAACATCTGAAGCTCTCTGGAACTGTATCTAATGATTATGTATGGCACTCTTAAGATCTTGGAAACAACCTGAAATGATATTATCAAAAGTGGCTCAAAAGCAATACGGTTGGAAATTTATTTTATTTAATTATTAAAGATTAACATTTAAAAATACATCTTTGGGATATATTTTTTTCCCAGAATTCAAGCACTAATTGGGAGGGTTGTTAATAACAGAATACATTTCTGGTATCTAAACTGCAGAGATCCCACTGACTCCAGAGTGACTTAAAGATCAGGTTCCTCAGGTATCTAAAGACATGCAAATTTAGATGAGCTAAGTAGTGTGAGTCTCCCACAAAGTACCACTTTATGGCAAACTTCTGCAAAGTTTTGACTACACTGCAGAGCATCAGGACACACTCCCCAGGGCAACTATCTAAAGAAGCAGTTCTAACTCAGCATTGAGCCTGCAACAATATTAATAGAATAGTATGTTCCCAGAAGGGCTCACGTCTTCAAGTAAGACAAAGACGTTTTTAACTGTAGTCAAAGAAATGCCAAACAGCATGGATACGGCCTTTTGGACAGACATTCCTCAGGACTGAGCAGGAAAGAAGCAAAGCTTGCTGTCTCTGTCATCAGGCTTGCTGAAAGCAAGGATCCATTTGCAAGGATTCAGAAGGCAAAGAAGATCTGCTTATAAATATCTTTGTTTTGCCTCTTCTACATGCTTTCATTTTCTTTGTTTAAATTTTCAGCTTTTATTGAGATAAAGTTGGTTTGCTCTTTTTGTGGAGCCTCCTGCAGGATATGTTGCAGATGGTTCACTCAGACCATGCTTGACTTGCAATCCCATTACATACCATTAAAGATACTGAATAATTAAAAAAGGTATCACTGGTTTGACTTCTGTGAAGTCACAAGTTTTTAATGACCTGCTTTAAAGTGATTCTACCTATATTCAGAAATCTGTACTTTAAAAGCTGGTAGTTTAAAAAATAAGAGGAAAAAGTAATGGGAATTTGGTTTATACTAACTTTACTCTCAATTCTAAAATCAAACATTTGTATATATAAAGCTACTGTAAATATTATGTGGTTGCTGAGGCTGTCTTAATAAGCAGTACCAAGTTTTTCCCATTGACAAACTAATTTACTGCCAGTTCCGGTTCAGCTGACTAAAAGCAGATTTCTGACACGGCACAGGAACAACTCTGGGAAGCAAATCGCTCAGTCTATGGGAAAGTAACAATCGGCAGAAGTGACATCTTGCTTATGATACAGGTGACAATGTCATAAAGAAGCCTCTGTGTCTGTGGCAGCATTAAGAACAGGACTGCAATATGTTCGGGTTATCTTTGAGGACTGCACTGGCAGTTTAGAAGCCATCACATAAATGTCCTAATATTTTTATTAGTGACTTTGATGATGGAAACTGAATGGGAAGTAGAACTGTAAGTAACAGTTTTGTCTAGAAGCCATGATCTACAATGAAAAACTGAAGAGAGACCTTTATACCACAGATATCTATTGCTATTTAATTTTGAAGTCCTTCAAGTTCTGCTTCTGCACACTGTCAGGAGTGTTGCCTAAATCTGCCTTGCCATAAGTAAACCAGCGTTTGTCCCATGTCACTCCACCCCAGCTGAGATGAGTGAAAAGGCACTGTCACACTCCAGCAATGAGAGCAGCACTTGATGAGATTTTTGCTTACACACAGACCCTCCCAAGATGTCTTTTAACGTGCACACCCATACGTATTAGCAGTACATGTATGGCAGATTCTGGGAGCTCACAAAAAAGGGTCAGTTGCCCTTCACACAAATATAATACTATGAAATGCTCAGCAACTGGCTTTAATGAGAGGCTACCTTCCAACTTGCACTAAAATGACATTCAGAGTACTGCCATTTACACTCGTTTCATTTTGCTGTCTATAAAGCTCCCAGGCTTCCTAACTCCCCTTCTGAGCTCCTCTACTCCCTTGGTAATATATATGTAATGATAAGGAATTTGGGTGCCTGCAGCAGAGAAGAAGCAGTGGGGACTGTATAACTCCAAAATTTTCAAAGCAGGGTATCAAAATGGAAAAGGTTTCCTGGAGAAGGTAGCAGTTGCTTTCTCCAACTTCAGTTCAGACCCACCGCATTTGGTTTAGATCCAAAGATGCAGATAGCTAATTTTCTCCACAGAACTGAAGCCTATGGAGTTATCTCTCATTTATTCACATGATGTCTCACTGCTCCTGCAGCAGCTAGCTAGACATTAAGGGCGAAGGGTTCCACCCAGCCAAGTGCTGAATCCTGAAAAAAAGGGAGCTTTATTACTTAAAATAGTTTAATTACTTTAGCATCTTTTTCATCTTAACCATAATTTTGCCACTTACACAAACTCTAAATGCCATATTCTTTAATATGCTTGGCTTTCTCTCCCCAGTTTTTCTAACGGAAGAACCAGGGTAGACAAAACAGAAAATGCTCCAAAAGATTTCCAAACCTGTGACAAACCGTGTATGTGCATCATTATCCTGAAATGGCATTGCAGAAGCACTAGACAGGCACCCTTAACTTCTACTTGCAGGACTCTGAAATACAGAAGAGTGCTGGCAGAATGAACACATTATTCTTAATACACAACATAAACAATTTGGGTGCTCCCCAATGTACTTAAAGCTAGTCTTAGCAGACAAAAAAGCATAATTCATAGATAAAAACTATGTGCCCTCCTCGTTACAAGCTGTAATAAGTCTGAAAACTATGGTCCTTGCAGTCACAAACCTTTAAGACAGGAGAGAAGGGAAACAGCTTAATCTGCCTGCCTTCAAATTTAAAAACCTCAAGCATAGATTTATCTCATTTGTCATTCCCTTAAATTCTTTTTATGAAGTCTATAGAATTTATGTTTATTTTGTATTCCAACAGACTTTCCAAAGTAATAATTTATTCCAGATCCTTATCACTTTTAATATGCAGTTCTAAGTTGACCATTTTATTTCCTCATTTTTAAGATTACTTCCAATGTTTAATCTTGAACAGAGAAAAGGATATATGTACCTTTTTTACTAGATCATCTTTCCTAATCTTTACACACAAAATATTTATCATTGTTACTGCCTTTTCACTCTTTCCCAGACATTGTATTCCTTGTGTGGCACGTTGACCAATACTATATACAGTATTCCAGATGGAGCCTAATACTCCTGTAACCGTATCGCCTCTTATTTTGTGTTTTATCCCTCTGATACAACCTAGTAACTTACTTTCTTGCAGCTGTGCATAAGCCCCATGGTTTCAATGATTTTTCCACAATAACCTTCAAATCCTTTTCCTAGTCAGTGTGCTGAATGATTGTTCCATTGCAGAACACACCGCATTTCCTTTGGTTTCTTGCTCCCAGACTAATTATTTTACATTTTTCCACAGTGAACCACATTTGCCAGCTGCTGGCCCAGTCACCTAAACAGTTCTAAATCCTTTTATATCTGATTGTATCGTTCCTAATTCACTGCTCTGAATTTTACTACAAAAAGGGTGGTGGGAAGGATAAATCTCTGCACACAAATATACATTACTTATACGGGGGCCATATGCATGTGATCAGTGTAATTAATCATATGGTTTTGCAATCTATCAGGCAGTTTTGCCCACCTCACTTGCATTTTTCCAATAATCCATCTCTGCTGGGACTACTTCGATCACTCCACACTTCTGAGCAGCTTCATACAGCTGCCATAAAAAAAACCTGCCGCAAAAAATCCTTTTACTTTTCCAAATGTAATCCTGCCACTTCAAATCACACTTACCTGAAGTTCAGTATTCAATCTTGAATAGCCACCAATATTCTGGGATCTGGGACAGGTTGATGGCTTCTTTTAGTGAACCCTTGAGGATGGAGGTGGGAACTAGGTTCACCAAACATTCACAAACTCTACCTATCTAATACCGCTAACAGCTGTTTCCAGATTCTATTTACAAGAAAATGATCAGAACTTCAAATAATAGCACGGTGTGTTGCAAGACAATTTTCAGTGATATTTAAAATATTTTCGTTTTCCTTCCTAATTATACTACTGATGCAGGGTTAAAGGAGTCTCTGCTCATCTCATGCCAACAGCATCTCAGGACACTGACAACTCAGAGTGCATATTAGGGGAAGGCAGATAAATCATATAAATTGCTACCACTCATACAACCTGGTCTTTATGCACATTTATGCCTTCTTTAAAGGAAGTCCTAAATTGCCACTTCCTTGTGAATTTTTAAACTCTGAAAGTTTGATGCAGGGTTTTGCATTTTATTAGAGAAACAAGTATTTCCATTTCAAAGCCTGTGAAGTTACAACTCACATAGTTTAAATGGTACCCTACCACCTTCTACCTCAATGGGCAAGTTACTGAAATCACCTAGTAGCTGAAAGCCTCCACCATCACGATCTAATCACGCTTTTCTTTCATTGTGAAAGAACAACATTGAAGGACTTGCTCCTCTTCAGGTTATGGAGTCAGGAAACATTTTAGCAGCCCTACAATACCAGCTACTCTCTGTGCTTTCAGCTCAGAGAAAGATTTAACAGAACTTGCAGGTTTCCGTGACTTCTTCCACCTAATCCTCATTCTCTGTCTTTAATTCCCTTTTCATAAAAACAGTATCACTGTTAAGACTATCAAATGCATGTTTTAAAGAACCATAACTTGTATGTCTGCGATACCATTTCTGCAGCATTACAAGGAAATTATTTTAAAAGAATAAATACAAGTTAAACCTAAAACCTGATATAAACTTGTACTGATATGCTGACAAAAATGGTGTGGGACATTAATTAGCTTTGAAGACTACACGCAGAGGAGCATCAGCATTTGACAACATGGTAGTTCTACCTACACTACAAAAATGCTGCAGAATAATCATCAACTCCCAAACTAAATGTGCTCTGCTTTTTATTTATAATAATTTGAAATGGCTGTCTGTGCTTAAACAGACTGAAATAAAATTACTTCAAGGTTTTTAGCTTAATTATTACTTCTAGTTTCTGCCAGAAATCCATTAAAGCTACAGAATCTGACTATAATTCTCGTCAAATTGTCTGATATTTGATGAAGCAATCTTCTTCTGCATTTTTATTAATTTCAGGTAGGTTTTGATTAGTTGGGTTTTTAAAAATTATTTCTTTAAAGACAGGAAAACATGAACCAACACTTCAACATTTTATTAGAAACCATTAAATATAACTTATCTTCAAACAGCAGAAGTTCAACCAATTAAGAGCGCTTGTTCACTGACTGGCTGACTTCTCTTTTTCACTCTCTGTTTACAAACTGCAAAGACTATTTCCTCTGGCAGGGGCAGGGAAGTGCAACATTAGTGCCACTCTTTAAAGTATTTATGGCATTAAATTAAACTGCAAGAATTCCCAAAAAGGAGTTGAAAGCCATACTGAGGCAAAAGCCATACTAGTGAAAGATAAATGTAAATCCACTTCTCAGAAAATGAAGTATAAGAAAAGGAGATAGAGTCCGTAACTTCTGGCCACTGAAGCAAACACGAAGAAATGAGTTTGTCTGAAAATAGTTTCAATTTCTCTTGGCATGTCAAACAACAGTTAAGCAAGGTCATCTATGATGATGAACAGGTCGTTAGCTCAAAGTCCCCAGAATGCTGTTCACAGCTCACTGTCTATATGCTTGTGACAAAATCCCAGATCCAGACTAAAAAGTGAGAACCCCCTTACCTTATATTCCTCCTGGCTTCAGTAGAGAATGATGGTGTCTCACTCTTCACAGTATTTGGGCATTTGAAATTTGATTTATCCTCTGATAAATCTATGTCTGCCTTAACTCCTTCCTAACCAAGTGTTGTAAGAAATGAAACACAGCATGAAAGTTGGCAATAATAATGATACATAACCTATGGCTCACATTAATAATTTCAACTGCCTGAGAAAGGTAGGAAATCTTTGCTGATGAAAAATACTAAGCATTATCACTTTCTTGCCATAACTCAGGAAGAAGAATAGACAACAGTTAATATCCAGGTCACAGCAACCACAGCAGTTATAGCTCTCCAAACAGAGAAGAAAATGGGAATGTCTACTCCAACTTGCTCTTGCATTAAAAAATAGGTTTTTTCTTCTTTATGGAAGTGTAAATTGAGGATGCATCCTAGAAGCAAGTACCACTCAGATTCAGATAAATTTCATCAAAACCCAAAGGAATTGTTTCAAAAATTAATATTGTCCTCTACCTTTCTAATATCAAAGTTATAAGAAACACCAGAAAATCCTGCATTAACTCCTACTTTCATTATCCACAGAAAAAGATTTTTGATTTTTCTGAAATTTTTTTAAACTTGTTTTTAAGGTCATATACATGCTATATTTTCTAAAAGTCTAAAATAAATATATAAAAACAATATGTTGACCACTATGAATATTTTGGTTAAAATTAAATAGTAGGTCATTCTCTCTTTTGTAATTCAGATGCTTGATCATAAATATAACCTATGTCTATGACTAAAAGGCTGCCTTCATTTTCACTATTTTACACAATGTGTCTGGAACTCAGAGCAAATACAACTCTATAATGGCAATCAGCTGCGACTCCAAGCAATGTTCTGGAAGACTAAACCTTCCATTTTTGACCACATAGCTGAAGTGTGAACATGACTTGTCACACCACTGTAAAAACACATCTCAGCAGAACACAGATGATAGATAGTCCTTCCAAATGTGAAGATGTCAGTGGACTAACACATTACAGCCTGTCATCACACACAAAATCACTGCACCCTGCTGAGCCCTGCCACCCCAGGGACCTGGGCAAGAAAGGAAGAGAGACCCACTGACAGATGTGTAGTGCCACAGCCCTCTGTCCCACGGGAGTTATCCCTGTATTAGCTGCAGCAGAATCTATGCACACTGCAGACACTGGGTTGAACCAGCCCTAAGCCTTTTTGTAACTACAAACAAAGGAGCTGTACAGGCTTCAAGTTTCATGTATGACTGACTTAAGAGATTTTTTGCCTGTTGGGCAAGAGCACTCCAATAGTATCTGTAAATGCAGTGACAACACTCTCCTCTTACACCTATGTCACTATCAAAAAAAGATGCACTTGTTGGTTATTTGGTAAGGAATCAACTCCTTTAAATAAGATGCTGTTCAAAGCAAGAAAACTGGCTTTGAAACACCTCATTTGCCAGGACGCTAGGGTAGCTCCTATCAAGCCCCTAAAATAATACCCAAGTTCATCAGAGCATAGAAGCATATTCACTGGAGAACATGTATTAGGGTGTACCATAGTGATTATTGTGAATAGCATATTTTACTTTTTACCTCATTTTTGATAATGACAATGCATTTTCAAGTTTCAAAATCTGACAGACTGTGCATACTGCAGAAAGTATGCCGTGCTCCAAGGTTCCAAAGCCAAGACTGACATGCTCATTGACTTTAAATTCCTTTCTGTAGACAGAAATGGGTGAAAAACTGGACAGGAACTCCTTCTGTGTCTAGCATAATACACTGCAAGCACACCTCTGTCTGAAAAAAACTCCACACAGTACAAAAAACTCCACAAAGAACCAACTGAAAACAGTGATATTAGATCATGGAGGTGGCAGGGGAAGGGGGAAAGGAGATATCTCCATATATCTCCATTCCACCTTCTGAAGCACTTTTAGTAAAATGAGAAAAAGTAGAGGAAAAATTAAACAGTGGAGAGAAACAGAAAAATTAGGAGCTTTAACTAATAGAGTTGGAAAGGACTTCTAAGACCTTTCCTTATCTTTTTCATGAGCTACTAGGTGCATCTGAAGAAAACACGGACAACGGGGTGAGTTTACATGTGTTCAAAGCACAATTATCTTGTCTGATCAGGCCTAGGGCTCCTGGGGACTTCATAACGAAAAATCATCTGAGTCATTATTGGACTTGCACTCTCTCTAGTTCCTTTGATCAGCAACCACATAGTTATCACCTGCACTTACATACTCAGCATTCAGCACTTCATTTAAATGACTAAAAGAGACCAACCATTCTTGCAGATATATGCTTTCAGAAAACCTAGAAAAATGAAAGATAAGCAGAGCACTGCTTATGTTTATATTTGGATACTTTCTTCACAGTCATAGAAGATATAAATGAAAGCCATAGAATTTCTGCATTACCTATGGAAAAAGTGCTGACTTCAGCTGAAAAGACAGAGATGGTGTTATACCACATCTTTTGCAACAGACTGCTACTTAAAAGGCAATAAACATTTCACTATTTGAACACATTAACAAGCCATGACACTATAGCTTTCAAACTTTATTTCAAAGAACTTTACCTGGAAGAGTAAACAATACTTTACAAACTCTAACAGTTTAGGAACTTGAAAATAAATCTCAGATAACCTTCCCAACAGGTGATGTAAGAAGCAACTAGAGTAAAGGAAACATGTTGAGGAGGAAAGAAAGATCAGCTACCAGAAGTGGTATCAGGGGACATTTTCAGAAAGAAATGTGCTATGACAAGCCTCTGCATCAACACACAACTTATGGCAGTGCTAGGGAGCGAGATGTTTTAACAGAAAATGGTAAGCTGTATATTCTGAACTTGTTGGCATCAAGGTAGAACATTTAAATGCTGAATTAACACAATTAATGTAATACTGAAGGACCCAACCGGACACATGTATACTACAAGTGGTAGCAGGGCCATTTGAAGTGTGTAGCCAAAACTTTTTTCTCACTGGCAGCTACCATCCATCAACAAGTCAGGGTAAGTACAGGTGTAGCGTACTTGTGTTTGTAGTTCTGAATTTGAAGGGGAGGACACTGATGGGATGGAGTAACAAGTACCTCCTGCAGATGTCCACAGAGCAGTACAAAGCCAGAGACTCCTCCTAAAGCCACTGGTACCTGAGTTTTCATTGGTATGAATTTTGGGAACTCTTAATGTAGGGAAGCATGTATTATAAGCCACTGGCAGGTTGTTACTTGACTATTTTCATGCAGCAAAAAGGCAAGCAAACATTTCTCATACATTGCAACGAAGTATTTCACTCTGTGACAGGAAAAGTAACAGCAGACTGCTTGTGATAGATACAACCCCAGGAATGAGGGCTGAGAATGTGAAAACCAATTTTGCTGAGTTTTGAGACCAATACTTTGAGAACGGACATAAAAGATGTCAGACACTGGAGAGATTCTGCTACAATCTCAGTTGTATATTATATTTATCTAAGAACAGTTTCTTTATTAAATTGTTATGCAACGAAAGCAAAACCCATAAATTTTATGTTAGCAAAGAGTTAAGTCTTCAAATACAAAACTGACAATGTAGTTACAATGCAGAAAGTCTGAAAAAATCAAGCACAGTCTGGAAGTAAATTTGAAGCTAATCCCTTCTCTGAGCATCCGTTAGCTAGAAGAGATGAGATCCTGACTCAAAAGGTGGTCCACTCTGGAATGATAAGAAGATCAAAGTCCCTTTTGTCCCAATTATACCTGATGGCTATCATGACGCTATACTGTGTGCAAGCAAAACTTCAAAGCAGTCTTAAGGGCTCTTGCTCTTCCCCCTCCCCCAATAAATTTAACAAAACTCATTATGTTAGCTAGTTTTGACTACCTCTGGACTTCTCTGAGAACACAAATGAAACAACTTTATGTTACACATTATCTGCATGATCCTTTACAATGCCCAGACTCTACACTATGCTGATTTTTTTCTCTATTTATCTCCCTGCTTACAAAATTAAGAGACCTATCCTGTCACCTGACTTCTCGAAGTACAATTTCTCTGTGATGGTTTCTAAAGCTTTACCTCAACTTCCCCATTACAGAAGACCTACCGATTACTTCTTGATTTTAGTTTTTTAACATGAGAACAAGAATGTATCCCACTTCATCACAATAATCTTATAGGTAAGTTCAAATTTGAGAGGGATGAGATAAACCCCCTGGAAAAGTAGCAGGACGAGAAGAAAGAAGCACATGCTAAACACAACAGCATAGCTTAATCAGCACTAGAAAAGCATATTGCATGGATATTTCAAATGTAACTGGACGGACTGATGATAAGACATCAGACTGAAATGATGTTTGGTGTAACAATTTACTTATCTTTCATTTATCACAAAATCATTTGGGAAAATATTTTTTTAATATAGCAATGTTGTTTCTGTTGCTAAAATGATTCAAGATTTGTGGCTTCTTGTGAAGCATTGCTCCATTCCACTTTGAGAGAAAGTTCAAGCTGAACCCAGGCAAGGTCAGTTCACTGCTGTTTAGCCTGAATAAGATGAAATTTCCAGTAGTTCCAAGTGGCAAGTAATTTACATTAACCATGGAAAAGTTGCTGCACCCTTTTTTTGACCTGCTATAAAAGCAGTAAAATACTGTTTGGATATGGATATGAAACCAGTCCCCTTTACTCAAGAGAAAAGAAAATAACTTTATAAGCATCTATTATATTGAACGTAGAATATTTTTGTGTGTCTTACACGTAAAATAGAATGAAAAATGAAAATCAATTTTTCTGGATTAATTTAGTTTCCATTACTAACAGTTACATTACATAAAAGCCAGCATGTTTAACCAGCTTCTAAGGACCCAGTCAGCAACTGTGAATTACCATCCAAATGACTGTATAGTTTGGCTAATTAAAATTTGAGTGATTAAAAAAACCCCTACCAAACCAGCATAATATTCTGACTGAAAGATTATTTTTTTAAAAAAATTCAAGTAAGACAGAACTTTGCAAATAGTGGCACAGTAAAGAAGGCATTCCTTACAAACAAGAGCTGGATTTTGAGCAGAACCTCTACAGACCCTATGAAAATCTGGAAACCTGCAGTGCAGGTCAACAATGAGAGTTCATCCCAACTTTCTCATGCCAGTGGTTTCTGCTGGGACAGGACAGCAGATTTTACAGGCATTGAAGGCTACACTTCTATTGTCCTGAGAGGAAACTGATCCCAGTCTAGCAGGGGTTCAAAGACACAAGGCAAATACTGCGTATCAGAAACACTGTGACGTATTTTTAATATTTTATTAATTCCAATCCTCCCAAGCAATTAGTTGACCTATAGGTTTTCTCATCTCTAACTGAAGGTCTCATGATATTTGCAATTTTGTCTTAAATTTGGGAACAGGAATATAAAAAGTTATACCCGTAACATCCAAGACAATATTTTGTTGAGAAAAAAGCTCCCAGGGACTGACTGAGCCACACTTTAATTCTGTTAGTAAAAGATACTGTAAGAAGTGAATAGGTCCCCATGCACACTTAACGCTTTCCAAACTATGGATCAGAGTGCAGTAGGAGATGGTCTCACACAGAGGCAGGCAATGAGGATGGGCAAAAGTGCAAGGCCAGCTGCCTGAGGTGGCAGAGAGGGGCTCTGTGTTGAAAAGGACTCAGGAAGAAGCAGCACATCTCACAGGCACTGTGCCTCCCCTGAATGAACTCAACACATTTTTCAATTCCTGCAAGTGGAAATAGAATCACTAAAAAAACAGTTCTGATGTTCCCTGCCTCTGAAGAATATAGGAAGCTAGGTATGACTGAAGAACAATACCCATTTTTCAAACACACCACTAAAGGAAAATTGACAGGCTGATAAACACCCAGTTTCGAAAATTAAAAAAAAAAATTTAAAATCATGCTTATGTGCCTTACAGACCCTTGTGCTCCAAGTGCTTAATATCCTTTCCAGTAGGATAAAAACTTACTAAACTACAAAACCTGGCAATTAATCAACTGCATTTGTGATACATTCTTTGGTAAAGCAGAGAAAAAATATTTTGCTTGTCATCTACAATAAAGTGAATTTCCACACTGATGAGTCAGTTCACATCTTCAATATTGAAAGCTGGCTTTCTGAATGTCTGATAGAAAGTATTTAATTTAAATATTAAAGTGTAAACTTGACACTGCATTAACTTGAAAATGTGTCAACTTTAATGATATGGTACACTTCTAGAAATTGAAAATCTCTAAGAATTGGAACAAAATATACCTCACCACAGCGGAAGCTATTTTGTAATATGACATTTCAGAACAGCAGCTTGTGAAAAGTGCTACTTTTTACAAACATAGCATTTCACTTAAAATGAACCAAAATGGGACACCAGTTAAAGTCCATTTCTCTAAGTAGATTTGTGATTTAGTTCATCTTAGCAGGAGTCATCTAAAGACCAGAAGCCAATTGCGCAAGACCACACAACTTGTTCTCGAAAGACAAATTTCAGGAAAAAGCCACTGATCTGTCTTTATAACTCAGTCAAATTGCTAACAGGATATTATAGCTTTCCTTATTTTCAGTACCCTACAGCAACACAGTTACTTTCGAAAGCTTAATTATTCTGAGTTACGTGGCAACTTAAAAACATACATGATACCTCCGCTAAGAGTAATTTTTAAAACATCAAAGCATATTTTCAAACATACACACTATATATTTGCACAAAGGGAACGAAGCTGCATGTCACAGATTGCCTCCTTTCCCTCAAAGCACTGTTCTTCAGCACAGACCCATCAACTAGAGAACAAACCGAAACCACAACACTTTGTTTTGAGACAATGAAGGTGTGCGAGATTATTTTCTGTGGCTGAGACAAGGAGAACTGTTTTTAATCTACAATATAAAATATCCAAAATGCATGCTATAAAAGCCTTTTACTTATGCTAACATTTATGCCTGTATCATGTTTTATTTTAAAATAAAATGGTGTCAGTGAAGTCCTTTGATCCTTCTGTTATTAAGAGTTAAAACTTTTGGGCTGGTGCCTTGCATACATTTCAAGCATGTTATGACTACTGTGCTATTTAACTACACAGAGATTATATGGGAATTATTAGAGGAAGTTTGATCTTTAAAGGAAAAGCAAATACTCAATCCCCTTTGTAAATTGATTTTTAAGGTTCCTATGGGTTTCTTTTCTGTAGACAATTTTCTAAATATTGATCGTGACTTGGATTCACAGAAATGATCTGGCAAAACAAACTTTTATTAAAGTTAGTTGAGACTGAGGTACAGTGAAAACTGCACTGCAGACTTTAGTACCAAACTAAAAAATTATGAAGCACAACTAAAGGGAATATCAACACACAAAATTTAGATTTAAATTTACCAATAATAAAGATCCTTAAAAACAACTTCTTGTGTACTACAGTCTAATTTATGGGGGATTGGTTTATTGTACATTTTTTTTTGCAACCATTGGTCAGTTACTCCATCCATTGCATTAACATACTGTAAGAATGACAGGATTATGTAAAAGGAACCCTTGGCCTCAGAAAGAGATTAAGTAGTCATGTCACACTCTTTCTATTCTGCCACCTTGAAAACTATTTCAAAGCCATTCTAAATCCTTGCTAGGGTTTTAAACACAGAGCGCTTTCAAAATCCATCTGCAAAAGAAACCATGCTAGAAATAAGCCAGCTAGCCATTAAAAAAATGTCTGTGATTATTAATCTTCAGACACTCACAAAAGGCTTCAGAAGAACTCAACTCTAACAGCTATTTACAAAACAATGTAAACAAAAAAATCAGTACTTAATCTAAAACCACAAGCACAAATTGAATGTGATAGATGAAAAAAGTAAAGCATCAGTTAACAATGTTCACCTGTCCTGAGCTTATCAGTATTTATTTTACTTCATGGTTGAAACTATATGGTAGCAGAATCAGTGCCTGCAGCTTTTTTCGATACTGATTAATTGGAAAGCAATCCAAGAAGAACAGAAAACCTTGCAATTTAACCCAACCTTCCCTGAATGGACAGGAAACATAAGGTAGATCCTTAAGTAATCAAGAAAGGAATTATGCTAAAGATATTTCAAACAAGAATAGAGTTTGTGACCAATGGGAAATACATTACATCTTATTCATAATTTTTTTCTTTGTTATTTCAGATTTTAGTAAAATGAACTGCTACACAGCTTTTCTCCAGCAAGGCTTAGAAAATCAGAGCTAGTTTATGGTTTCCACTGCACTAGTACATGAGTGCAACTCATGGTTGGGAATCACCTGACTTACCACCTAACAGTTCTCCTCTTCTATTATCACATCTGTCAAAGCCAGTTTTCACACATCCTAAGGCACAGAAATCAGTAGTCCAAAGATTAACAACTGCCTTTCTTCAAAACAGAGACCCCAGAACAAACCTGCAATACACCATTTCTTCATGGACCACCTCAAGAATGACTTTCTAGGTAACTGCACTGGCAGAACTACACTGCAACCAGTCACACAAAATTATTTTCTCCATCATCTGAATCAAACCTACAAACTTCCTCACTGATTTCTACTGCAAAGACAGAAACCTTCTCCCTTCACCAAACCATCCAGTCCTCCTCTAAGGTCAGCTCCCTAGGCACTACAGCAGACGTGCAAAGTACGTCACCTTTCTAGCACAAGGAGAGCTCACAGCCCAACACATTCAAACACATAAACCCAGCAACTTTATCACTTCTAGTCTAAGTAGAGCCACTCATCACACCCTAACCAGCCTAAGGATAAGCTTTGACCAACAAAAATACTCCCAACAGAAAAGTATCTTCTTTTCCAAGAGGACACAGATAATGCATAGTAATTTCCTGCATCTGTGACTTCGGAAGTCCATTAACTTTAATGATGCCCCATAGAAGTGTCAGGGCACAACTGTTGCTGCAGCTCTTAAAAATAGGCATATATGTGTAAATAAGTACCTGTGTGCACGCAGACACAAATGTCATAAGTTACCTGTCCTCTGTGCCAGCTAAATATTTATCTGCAAAAAATGTCAAGTACTTTACCACACTGTATCAAAACACCAGGGTTTCTGTTGAGAGTGATATTAAGCAAAATCGTTAAATTACCAGTTATTAGTAGATGATAATATAGTGCTTTCACAAACTAATGTATTTCAGCAAAACACAGTTTTGGAAGGCAAACACTTCCTTATAGGGGAGAGGTTCAAACACTATGGTGAATACTTCAGAATGTGTTAAGAGTTGTTCACAAGGACCCACCCTCTAGAGTCTGCCAATACACAGCCTAAGTGGTTGTAACAATCTACTGCTAACAACCTCCTGTAACAAATCCCTGAAGACCCCTGTGAGTGTAATGATTTGGAAGTCCATACAACACTGCCTGGCTTAGCTACTTTAATTAGTTGATAATACAAGTATTGGTAACAGTGGCTTTATGAATAATTTTGAGGGTTGATGACAAAACAAAGCTCAGTGAAGACCATGCCTTTCAGAAACATTTGCTTGTCCTTGCTGTTTCCCTTGCTGTTTCTTGGACTGCTGCTGTGCACACAGACATTAAGGCTGTTTCAGAAAGATCAATGATAAGGAGGCAGTTTCAAAATAAAACAGTCAAAACACAGCGTTTGCTTAATCCAGCAAATAAATTTATTTGTAAAATGCAGTATGCTGAAAATAAATACGACTTTTTCTCCTGCCTCTGACAGGAGTGTCTGATTTGGGGTACCAAAAATAGTCTGCAGACACTACAGTTTTGACAAGTGAAGGCCATACCACAAAA
This sequence comes from Atrichornis clamosus, assembly GCA_013400975.1. NCBI lineage: Eukaryota > Metazoa > Chordata > Aves > Passeriformes > Menuridae > Atrichornis > Atrichornis clamosus. Next base: position 182,866 of record WBMZ01010355.1, read on the forward strand.
GGGTGTCCAAAATACCTCTTCTGCAGCGATACGCAATGGCTCACCACTGCCACAGGGTGTCAGAAGTTTAATAATGTTTAACAGAATTCAAAATGTTGCAAGGGAAGATGCAGGGCAGGGAGAGTCCACTTACAGCTTAATAGAGACTATTACCTTGGTTAACTCATCAACAGCAGCTGGGAAATTTGTTATAAATTTTAATGATCGACAGCAGCTACAAGCAGGACTGGGGGGCAGTGAAATTACTGCATTTCACAATAGCTATCCACTTGAATCAGATACTTCTATTAAAATATTCTAAATATCTTGCTCCTAATTCAACTTTTGCACCTATTGAGTCTGGAAATTGTTAACATTAAAAATAATAACAAGTGCTTCTTCAGAATAGCCACAATGTCTTACTTCCAAAGATCAAAAGTAAATGAGTAACTGATATGTTTATCAAATTGTTAATACTTTTGATAGCTATGTTACTTCTGCAAAGGAATCATCATTGGTTTCAATACTGGCCATTTCTTGGACCAGATACATTTCATTTGGTGATAAAGAAGCATGAAAATACTGGGGGCATAAGGGTGAGGGGAGAAGGAGGAGATGAAATATATTCAAAAGGGTGGATTTGAACTATTGGAAGAAAAAACCCCACATAGCCAGTTTGGGATTTTTGTATGTGTGTGCGTACACAAACACACTCTACTGCATGTGTACTGCATAAGTATGTATACACAAACACACAGATAAAGAGAGTGGCAACATTCAGTACAGGGTATCATTTCATCAGTTTAATATTTAAAGGAATAGTATGATTCAATACCAAATTATTATAGTTTTTCAACATTCTTGTGAATGAAACTCATTCCCAATGCCATGCCATTTTTCCAAGCAATTCAGTGGGACTGTTTGCTTACATCAAGCTTCACTAACTACTTTAATGCTTGTGTGCAATCACAGCTCCCTAAATTTTCTTTCAGAACAGTATTTAAATGTCAAAGAGGCTGAAAATGGATATTAAATTCTTCTACTTTCACTCATTAACTTATTTTGTATTTAGCTTTGTAAATATTGATGATGATGATGCAGTTGAGAAATCTTGAGGGCAGCAGTTTAGAGGAACACCACACACTTCGCCAGGTTTCCATTTCTGCTTTTTAACACTGCAAAGGCAGCCTACTGCTATAGGCTGTGAAGAGAACTTAAGTCCTTAAAGCCAAACACCTCTGACCCTGCATCTTCAACTTAACAGACTAGGTTTGTATTAGGTTCAGGAATACAGGTAAGGGTACTCAGTAAATAATGGCAGATCACAACATTTAAACACATGCAAAACTTTTAAAAGTCTCTTTCCATTTGACAAAACACTTAAGTCTGTGCTCAGCCCTACAGAAGCACTTATGCTCAGTTAGTTTAACCAGAACTTAAGCAGACAGGGATGAAGTATAATTTGAAGATCTTTTTTAAGAAAGCCTTTTAGCCTGCTTTCTTAGCTGAGTTGTTATACCACATTTGAAAATTAAGTATAAAAATTATGTGCTGTGTATACACACAGATTGGTCTCTTCAAATGACATAGCACAGACAAATTCCTAGGCCATTTTTGCATTTTCCCCATATTCCACATTCCAAAGTTAGGTCAGGGAGCATGATTTCCCAATTTGGCTTTCTGCTTTTTTATATTTGATCTTCAAAGTGGCTGTAGGACATTGAAATTTCATTCTACCTGCTTCTCCCATTTTTTCCTAGCTAATCTCTGCTCAATTTTTCTCTTTAGCAAACCAGGTGAAGCTAGAATAAATCAGAAAACTCAGATGAAGTCAGTGCATTTATCCTGATTATAGATCAGAGAACCCACTTAATTTTTATTAATGCATTAAAAAATTACAAGCCTGGCTGATTTTAAAGTAGTGCTTTGAGACTACTAAGCAACAGCCTTAGCTAAAACATACAGATTTGGACAAGCAGCAATGCTTTCATTTAAAAAAAAAAAAATATATACACACACACATAGGTACACACTATTAAGGGGAGAAAAATAATCCTAATAGTCTTAAAAAATGAACACACAGTAACCTGACTGTGGATTTTAAAATACATACTGTGCCTTAGCACTATTTGAATTAAGGAAAGCGTTTTTACTTATATATTCTACAATTACACCAATGAATTACCATTCTAAATTATAAACCTGTTTCTTCATTAATGCCAAAAATATGTAACTAAGAAGTTGCAAGATTTTGCACAGCTGCACGCCATAGGTTTTTGTTGCTCTATGACAGCTTTCTGCTAATGAGGCGAGCTATTTTACTCTGCAAAGCTACAACTAAATTCTCTTCCCTTGGTGCAGTTTAGAACAAGCTAGTGATGTGATCACACTTGTGTCACTAAGCTTTTCTTTATAAAACACATGACAGTTTTCTTTTTCTTGTTTAAAACAGATTTAGGATAAGTATTGCACATTCATGGGATAGGAAAAAACACTTGTTACCATGCAGTAAAACACTTCCACCCTTCACTATCCTAGGACTAAGAAAAGTAACGTACAGAAAAGCACTGTGAATGCTAAAATATGTACCAAAGCTATGTGTAACAGAGACAAACTTCATGTCTCTAATGTCAGAAACGCTGTATCTTTTTTTATTTTAGTTCTCCCAGTGGGGTTGAAAAATCTTGACAGAAAAATGCTGTAACAAAACCTGTTTGCAGCGTGGTCAGAAGAGAATAGATTCCCTCTTCTCTAACAATAAATACCCTCTTCCTCCAAATCAAAACCTTAATCAAAATATTGGACTGACAGCTTTCACAAAGAAGGAAGAACAGATGCACAATAATGATTAACATTATGATATATAATAATTTTATATAATCAAGTTAATACAGGAAGGCTCACAGAAAGGAAATTAATAGCACATTAGAAACAGCAATATGATCATAAGTTCTACTTCAAATCAGAAGAAAAGCTTTGGCATTCATTGAAAAAGAAAGCATAATAAATTGAAAAGCACTCTTACTCCATTAGTTCATCTAAACAAAATATGTTAAATTAAGATTGTGTATTAACTGTTCTTTTGAATTCAACATTTACTTCAAACTGGAACAACACCCATGAAACAGCACAAACAATGCGATAATTGTTTACATTATATTTTAATAGAGAAAGCCAAGGTATTAACAGTCTTTTGTGACAGTAAGGATTTCATGCAGTTTAAGAACTATTTTTAAAAATAAAATAAAAGCATAAATAAGAAAACCCTGACAAGTAAACCACTGAAGAGATTTCAGCTCCCCACCCCAAAACATTCTTGCTGTCGAGTCAGACAGCATTTTACAGGGAAGACACAGAGCTTCCCTTTGAGTAAAAAGGAAAGAATGCCAATAATTAGCCACCCAGGAGGCATTTGTTTCACAATATTTTTGTTACTCCATGGCTTCCATTGTGACAGGATTTGTGAAGACTTACAAGCAGCCTTGGAATATAGCTTCTAATTCAACAATGCTGGCTTGCCATAAGTAACCCTCATTTGTTTGTCAGAAATCATCGAGGTCGTTATGTTTTGCTTGACACTTTCAATGGGCGCAGAAAAACTAGGATTTTATTTGTGGTACACTCCAAGAATTTGAGCTAAAAACAACAGCAATTATATAATGCTGTTCTCACTTCCATTTAAAGAGACAAATTTGTTATTGTTTTAAAAAGCAGAATAGAATACTTATACCCTATTTAAAACTGGCAGATACAAGTAATTGAGTAAAATGAGAGTTCTGAAAGCTGATTTTGAAAAGGCCTAAATAGCATATGTTCATATGTAAAAATGTCATAAGAATTCTCCAGGATTCTATCCAAAGACACTGTAAAATGTAAATAACAGGTGAAATGACAGAGATGAATCGAGGTGCTTTCTTTCTGAAATAGTGAAAAATTTTTTTTCTCGTAATCAAAACAAATGAAAGGTGCTCTGAAAAGACTATTATCAGTATGTTTTTAAAGTACTTAGGGTCACAGTCTGGGAACAAAACACTGACATCAAAGCCTGAGACAGCCAAGTTAGAGCCTACTGGAAACATCATGGTGCAATTTTCATACAAAAGTTTATGCTTCTAAAACAGGACAGGATTCTTATTTAAACAAAGAAAACCTAACCCTTTCATTAATGATCTCAACTGGAAAAGCAGAGGTGAGCAGGTAAGGCAACCACACTGATCTATCCACAATTAGTCAGCTGCTTCCTCCACGGCATGCATATTACTGGGACAATGCAAAACAACCATGGGAAGCTTCCTGTCTTTTTTTCTCAGCAGGTTTCAGTGTGAAAGCACCAACCTACATACACACACATGCAGATGTGCGTATATTTAAGTTTATTCATTTTGCTGAATTGTCTATACTAACACTTCAGAATATGAAAGTTCTGAAATAAATCACATTGTGATTTTGCACAATTTTAAGTCTAATTTTATTTTAAAAAATTAAAACAGCAATGTATTTTAGAAGAACCCTTCACATAAACAGGAATTCTCCATTGTATCTGCTAGACAGCTTCAACCTATCTGCTTACCTGCTGCAGACAAGTATTTTGATATTTTAAAAATTAGTACACTCAAGAAAAACCAAGTTATATCTCAACAGTAAAACTCCATACCTGGGATTTTAAGAGCATCAAATGAATCCTTACTCAAATAAACTTTTATTGCACTTTCTCTACTACTTCATCTGCCATGTAAATGCACACATATAATTACAGAAGATAGAGTAAAAAAAAAAGCACATTAAATTATGCTAGCAAAGATTTGAATTTAATTAGCACACATTTCATTGTACTCATCAAATCCACAGTTATCTGAAGCAACAGAAAAAAACTACTACTGAGTCACAATTTGTAAGTCAACCACATTTCTTTAACTCCTGCTACTCTCCTGAAGTAGACACCTTCTGTTCTTGGGCCTAAAACAATTAATGCTTCCCTGCCAAAGGCTAACTTCATTCCTTCCACTGGTCCAAGGACTGCAGTCATCATCTAACTGATATGTTCTGAGCAGGTATGATTTACAGCAATCATCACGTTTTGGAGGGAACTGATTTGCTATGACAATTGCAGCCACGGGTCTAACTGTACTCTGAGCATACCAGTTAGAACAAAAGACATTATTTGGTGCAAAACTGCTTTACTGCTTTACAAAATCTGTCTGTCTTCCATCATTTCCAGATGATAACATCCCCATCTCAAATAAAGATGTTATTACACTTTAAACAAACACAGGGTTTTGACATTCATCAAATTAATGACTCAAAAAACCACACCAACAAAAAGAGGCAAAGAACTACAGAACTGGTATAGGCTCCAAGAGAGAGAAAGTAGAAAGAAAAATTCTCCTATCTATAAATCTAACATAATTGTAGCTAAATATTTGAAAAAGGATAATTTATTGCACAATTACAGTTCTAGTCTACATACACTTCTTCCAGTCATTATAAAAAAATCTTTGCAACCACAAATCTAGGTTAGTATTAAAATTATTAAAAACAAAAATTAATGTAAGTCTCTAAGCAAAACTACAATTTTGCACACAGGAATTTCAATTTTTCCTTTACCTTAAGGCACCTTTCCTTTTGTTAACAAGTAGCAGCAGCTCAACAGAGTAAGAGGACAATGGAAATAATCAGTTTTAATAGAGTACATTACTATCATACTGTGTATAAACCAATTTAAGAATAAATCACACAAAAATTTCATAGCTGTCAAACACTTCAGATATACATGCTAGCATTTTTTCCAAACACCAGAAATCATATTAAAGTATACTTCTCAATTTCTACTCCACAGTCTTTATTCATAATTAACTATGCTTTAATTTGAAATAGCTTCACATAAAAACAAGAAAAAAGTTCTGCTTTATGTACTGGAGTTAAACAGAAATTCTACAAACTCATTCACCTCAGACTGAAAACTCAGAAAAAATAAATTTCGTATTTTTTTCCCACAACATAATGATTTCAGGGAATTGACAGGCAAATCAAATTCTCCACAGCAAGTCTACTTGAAAGTCCCTAATCAATTATTTATCATTCCTCCGAAGTCATACAGACCTGCTGAGTCTGAGCTGAAGAACTGCGGAGATTAGGTGTCTGGCTAGGAAGCCACCCTCTGTGCACTTCTGTCCTGCAAACCACACCATCTCAACACAAAGGTGGTAGCTGGCACAGCTGGAGGGGTCGTGGCTTTGCTCAGACTCAGAGGAGGACCAGGTACTGTCTGCCTCAATTCCTCCCCTGTTGGGTGGTGTGGGAGACGGATCAGGTAAAAACTGAACCTGGCTTACAACAGTCCAGTGGAAGCGAGAACCTCCATTCTGACAGATTTGGAAAGTTGAGAGTCATGAAAGAAGTTTATAATTAATTGAGGGGAAAGAGTAAGCAAAAGAGGAAAGCAAGTAAGTATCAGAAGCACAGAGGAAAATACTGACCTTAAATTAAGGTACACTTTCTTGGCTACAGACTGTAGGTTTAAGAAAACTTAGAATTGATTTTGTTAACTAAACATGAGTTGTCATCTGGTTAGGAGTGAAAAGTGCCAGCAGACTGAAATTGGGATGACATTCAACAAAGAGTGTTAGCACTTCAAGAATAGCAACGATTTTGAGCAGATATTTGGGCCCAAGAAACAGATTTAAGTCTGTCTGGCAAAGCTTAACTCACAATGTTAGCTGGAGAAAAGACAATGTGCTGAGCCATTTGGAGCATGGCTCTACCACTTGACTTGTGAGTACAGATCCCATCTTTTCATTCCACTGCTGTTAGAAAATTGACCTTAAAAACTACAGCTAAAATAAAAAGGTGGATGGAAAGGAGGAAAACAAAGTCTTTAAGTAACTGATCAGCATGAGCCACACTTACAGAACTCTCCCAGAGATGAGCATTTTTTCACTTCTGAGATACAAGAGAAATGTTCATTTATGTGTCACTAATAACATCACATTTACCTGCAAATATAAACCAAATAATTTGAAGAGACAGAGTGTTTTTACAGATACGGTAGAAAAATGTGCACCTTTGGCACTTGTTGAACGTACACAGTATGTGGGGTTTTCTAAATTTTTCCTAACGTTTTAAGGCTGCAGAAATCCTATGGTGCCAGGAAAAACAACTTTAAAACCTGTCTACAGGCATCTACTCTCGTAACTACTAAATCACAGGACTGTTACTCAATTTCTATTGAAAGGTCTGCTCTCATCACATCCCCCAAGGGTTTGAAATTCTGCTGAATCGTGCTTCTTGACAGAAAAGATGAAGTTACTTCAGTAGCATCTTATTCCTATACTATGACTTTTCAGTTAAATCTTCTGAAGATATTTTAAAGTATTTGCAGCATGGGCAGAAGTTGAAACACTCTTTGAGGATCTGCGCTTTTAAAATTTAATTTAAATAATATCCCGCGTAGGCGTTCAGAATTTTAGCCAACCTTTATAGCTTACCAAAATGTGACCTCTGAAATGAAACACTTACATAACTGGTTTTATAACAATACGATTATTCCTTTTAATAGCAGAAGAAAGCACAGACTTGCCAAATCCTTTTCCCCAGTACAGCCATAGCAGTTCTAGAGCAAGGCATGGCATGAGGAGGAAGAGAGGCATGTAACAGTATCAGGAGTGACACTGGAGTGGGAGGAAGAATCCCTCAGCCTTGAATGAGCACAGACCCCCAGAAAGGGAATTTGCAGCCCCGTCAGCCCATACAGAAAGGAAATGTCTGAATCATCAGAGAGCCCTTTTCCCCACCAAGGAGCTTGTCCTTCAAGGCAGAATTAATGAAAAAGGCTTCATGAACTGGAAAGACAATGAGAAAAAAAGGGGTAGATTTATGCACGGCAGGACAAGCAAACTCCCTTTCAGAACTCAGAAGGATACCCACAGGTGGCAGAGGGCCACCTCATGCTACCCGCAAACACTGGCATGCAACAAGGCTGCAGGATTCATGGAAATCATTTTGAACTTCTGAACGTCAGACTAGAATTTCAAATAAAAAGGGAGACAAGGAAAACAAAGAAAAATATATTTAGGTCAAGATAAAAAGGAATCATACTAATTTTTTCATTTTGTTTCACGCATTTTTATGTATAAGAGAAAGATGAGCTTCACCAAGTAGCTCTGCAGTGCAGGAGCAGTCAATTCGCGCACTGCATTTCAAGGATTTACAACTTAGACATGTAATGCAGTTCAATGAAAGGTGCTCTGTGAGAGTATTTCACATCCTACCGAATGAGGGCCGTGAATTTCACATCAGAGATCAAAACTGCACATCAGTATCAAACCTTGCAGTAATTTCATAAAGACACAGAGAATTTAGCTTGTCTAAAAATACAGTAAATATTTCTAAACAGAGAAGTTTAAAAACTGATACCTGTACAGAAATATAGTCTTTAGTAAAATCTGTTGTTTTCCCCGTGAATCAACAGACTTTTTGTTTCTTTGCAATACAGAAAGAAAAAGAAGAAATTTCTTCTAAATTTTCACAGTACACAGCAGCAAGAGATTATAAAAGGTTGTAAAAGAGGTTTAAACACTGAAAATTTGATGTCTCGTGCAGAGATACATAAAACAAAGACAGGAATCAATTAAATTAAATTATTTAATTAATAGCAATTTGTTCTACAACAGTTTAAAATATGGATGAGACAACCAATTATGCAGCTGCTAAACAGAACAACTCATTAAATAATTTAATTGGATTAACTATTTTCTAGTTTTGAGGTAATTTACTTGCATGACACATAACTCTGTGATTTATACTCAAGGCAGAAACTAATTTTGTGATTTGGTTGCATTTTTTCTAAAATTACTACTTTGTTTCTAGCTGGTTTGTTATAAACACTCAGCTTATGATTATTTTCAAGTACTAGGGAAGGCAAACTGGCTATAGTGCTCCCAGAAGTGGATCAGTATGTATGCTGCTTTCAAATACTTATTGAAAAAAAATCCTAGGGAGGTTTTAAGTGGGATGTGCCCGTACTGCAATTCTATTATACAGGGACTAGAAAACATAAGACAACCTCTCATTCATGCAGGACAAATAGCTGAGCCAAAAGCACAAATTACACCTAATTACAGGGTATAACTCTGTCATCTTTCTTTTTATAACCTAGCCATTTACACACTTTGATTTTTACTTCCATTTGGGTTTATTAACATCAAAGCTTTGTCATCACTTATCTGTTTCTACAGACTTTTTTACCTGAGGCAATAAATAAAAACTTCTTTGCATTTCAGCTTTTTGGATGCAAGAAGGTTTAGTCTACATTGTTCTTATGATGTTTCATGCTTATTAAACTTTCGTATGTTGTTATAAAGTTTATTGCCCTTGGCATACCAATCTTAAATGTACTATAATTAAACCTACTCTCATTGCATATAAACGCATTAGCACTATGCTATGATAAATTTTATTCTTACTGTTAAGGCTTTTTGTCAGGTAATTACACTGTCTTGCATAAAAGTGTAATGGATAATTTAGTCTAATGCATTGTTCAGCATTTTGTCAAACATGGAATGGCAATGAATTTTTAATTAAGCTATATGGGGCTTCTCCTCTATACAGATTACAGAAAAAACCCAACATAGATGACCATTCTTGAAGAAATGGAGAAAGTAAAGTAAGTCTTAGAAGGCTAAAATAATCCACAGTCATGTGGATGAGATACCTCTCAAATTCAAATCAGAGAAAGACGAGGGACAGATTTCTATCTGAAAGCTATGATCACACAAACACAAACATATTGTCTAAAACTCATCTGAAGATAATAACTTCTATAATTCAAATTTCTACTAGAGCATTAAAACGGTATTTCAAAACAAATGTCTCTTGAATCAAATATATTATGTTTGAACCAAATATATTATGTTTGAATCAAGAGAAGAGTTTATCACTTTGATTGTCCAATATGAATTTTCCTGAAAGAAAGAACTCTACAGTTTGGAGCAATCTTTTAATGTAATTTTTATTCCTCCCTGCTCTCTCCATTACAGTGACCAAAAAATTTCCTCACTTTCCTTCTCAAAGAAGGTGAATTCAACTAGGGTGCCATGGAAATGTAACTGCTGATGTTCTTTCACTTCAACTTGATTGCTTCTGTTCCAGATAGTCATTCAGTCAGAATCTTCTAGAAAATACAGGTTAAAGAAACTACTTAAAAAAAAAATTAATTTCCACTTTACTCTCCAAGTAGGGAAATCTATAGCTACACGTCTTTAACCAGCCCTTCAAAGCCTAGCAACGACAAAAATTCAAAGCCTTCCCATGTAATTATTATTTATTATTTCACCAATGAAATAATTTATTATTTCATCAGTCGCAATTTAGAAAGGTTTCTCTAAAATCTCCTTTGAGTCCTTCTTGATAGAATTTCAACTGCTTTTACTTATCAAGAACACAACAACACAAGGAACTATTCCTTTATTTCTTCTGCAACAGCCCTTTACATATTAGAGAACCACACTCTCCTCTTCTTCACTGTCTTTTCTTCCCTATGCTAAACAAATGAAGCATCCCCTAAGGGATTCTTCCTATCTTCCGATCACCTGTGAAGACTCTATTCAGCTTCAAAGTGGTTCAAGTCTTCCTTGCAACGTGTCTCCCCAAGGAGAATACAGTGTTCCAGCAGAGACTTCAATAATGTTGAATCACCCATCAAGTTTAATTTTGCTCATTTCACTGGCTGCATTTCTAGCTGTACACCCCAGTGGCAGGATTATCTTTTGATACAGTATAGTGCTATCAAATGAAAAACCCTATCAAATACTTTCCTGAAGGATAGCTGTGATTAACTAATGAATTACTGTCACATCTTCTCATCTTCACTGAATTTCACCTACTCATTTGCAGATTATTTTTTCAGTTTTACAAGATCTTTCGGATCCAGAACTATGGTTGTGTTCTCCAGTCCTTCCCCAGTTTTGTGTCATCTGCAGAATGACTCCAGCTACTCTCTATTTTATTATTAAGTACATTAGTAAAAAACAGAAAGGGAACCAGACTCCAGGCAGATCTGTAGAAACACCCTGCTCAATACACCTTTACGTTTTGAGAGCAATTAATTGACAACTAATCAACAGAAATACTAATCTAATCAATTTTGTACTTACTGTACACTAATTTCTCCTAAATAATTTCTTTGCATTATTTATAAAAATGTTACAAAAGACAGACCTATGAAGGGCTGTAAATAAAATAAAAATATATGACAGCTACTGCTTTGTTTCTGTTGACAGATTCAACTGTTTTATCATAGAGAAAAATTACACTGATTTGACATTATTTATTCTTGATAAGCCCTTGCTAGTAATTACTCATCTCTTCATTACCTCGCACATAAATAAAAACAGTTTTACAAACTCTTTATTTAGGACATCAGTATTAAGATAACTGAACTCTCCCTCTTTGACTCCTCTCCCTCCTTTGACAACTGGTACATTTATTCTTTCCAGTCCTCCAGTATTTAATCCACCCTGCACCATTTCTCAGAGATAAGGCTGCTATTAGTTTAGGAGGCGATCTGCTAATTGAAGTAGCAAACGTTGGCAGCACTGTTCCCAGATGACTTAGAGGATGTAGTTTTACCCTCCCTTCTCATATTTTCCACATAGGCACCAATCAGAAAAAAAATCTCAAGAAAGGCAACTTGAAAGCCAGAACTTTTCCAAGGAGCATTCTATTTCCCTCCATACCGTCAATAAAAACCACTGTAAAAATACTGCATTAATTTGAAGTCATCTAAACTTGGTAATCTCCTTGTCTTTTGTCATGTGTCTCACCTGCACCTATATTCTTAGTGATTTTTTTCCACTTAAGTGTCTTCTGGAAAACATAAACTGGTGAGGTAAATCCAAAAGGATTACAACCACCTGCATCACTTTCCCCACTTCCGTTCCAGCGCTAGTAGCCTACAGTCAGCTAGCAGGGGCATTCAGATACACACAGTTCGGGTGGGAGCATATCGGTATCTGAACTTTGCTTCCACTTCGAAGGTGCTGACACACAGAAGCCTTTTCTACTGTGCCTTACCGTATTTTCCTAATCTAAAATTGAGACAAAAATTTTCACTTCCATTGTAGTTAAGTGTTTAATTTCAATATTACAAATATCTAACATCATCCTTTTCATTGTCTTCAGATAGGAGGGTCTTTAAATACTTTTCATAAAGCTTAACTTGCTTGACTTCTAGCATGTCTCACTATCCCCTTTGACCTACATAGTCAAGTTCCTTCTCTACTTTTCTGGTTTTTGAGGTGCTTATTTTTTCCCTTATCTTTGAAGTTGTAGAATCATAGGATAGCTTGAGCTGGAAGGGATCTTTTAAAGGTCACCTAGTCCAACTCCCCTGCAGTGAGCAGAGACATCTTTAACTACATCAGGTTGCTCAGAGCCCTACCCAACATGACCTTGAATGTTTCCAGAGATGGGCCATCTTAACACCTCTCTGGGCAACCTGTTCCAGTGTCTCACTACTCTCACTGTAAAAAACTTCTTATATATAAAATAATTTGACCCTCCTCCAGTTTAAAACCATTAGCCTTTGTCCTGTTGCTACAGGCCCTGATAAAATGCTTGTCCCCATTTTTCTTATAAGCCTCCTTCATGTGCTGGAAGGCTGCTTGTAAGGGCTCCATGAAGCCTTCTCTTGTCCAGACTGAACAAACCTCAACTCTTTCAGCCTTTCCCTAAAGTTTCTGTTATTAGTTTGGTGCTGAAACTCCAATTATTTTCTATGCTTAATAACTGAGCTCCTGTGCTCTTAAATCACTGACTTATTTAATTTTTCAAAGTTTATATTTGAATTTGAAACTAAATAAAATCGAAACTCTCAAGCATTTTTTAGTTTTATTATTATTTACATTCAAATTTATTTTGACATATATATACACCAGTAAAAAGCATCTACAACGTCCTCACTGAACAAATTCCTTTACAGGCACACAGCTATGCTGGGAAAAACACAGCTGCTGCTACACCCAGGAACATACAGACATGTTATTATCATCATTTGTTTGCCAGTTTATAATTGGGGAAAATTATTCTCTGATTATTAGTATCCCATTCTCAAACAGATATTTCCATTCAAATCCAAATCAAATCCTGAAAGTCTAAAGCACACTTTGTAATGTTATAGGTGATGAGCTAGCCATTACAATTATCAGGAGAACAACGAATGTATTGAGACATATACTAAAAAAAATTGACCTACTTGGCCTACCAAAATGAAAGCTAAAAGAAAGAAAAGTGCTCCATATAAAAATATGATGCAGTAAGGGAAGGTATCAATTATGAAGAAAAATGACTGTAAGTTCTCAAATGTTAAAGTAAGGGCAAAACATTGATCAGAAATAAAGGTAGCTTAAACATAAGATGGTACAAACCAACATGAAATTCTGGAATAGTTTTTTAATGAAAAGATTAGGAAAACAAAAGATACAAGCCAAAATGAGTTAAAATGGAGGTTGACTAATTTGTGACTTGAATTCTTTAAGATACACTTAGCTGCTGCAGAAGGGTTTTATATTTGAGGTACCAAAGAGTCCTACCCAGCTTACAGGTTCCTAAAGATCTAATGATCTTTCAAAGTGTTTTACTCTTTCTGTCATTCCCTTTCCCTCTACCCAATTTGCACCTCATACACAAAAGATAAATGCCCTGTGTACCATTAGCATAGCTGTCTTTATCTGATCCAGTAGTTACAGTTTTACTTTTTTGACTATGCTTCGGCCTATGGATATCGCAGATGTTTCAACTAAAGGAGGCCATTTTCCTTCACTCCTTTTCACTGTTCCATCACCAATGATATGTGCTAATATATTCAATTTTGCACAAAGCTGGGGATGGGGAATGCTCACACAGTTTGACTGCATGGAGAGCAGCAGCTGATGAATGGTGAAAAAATTAATAGAGGTGGTCACATTTTCAGCAAACTTAGTACAGAAGAGAAAGTCTGCCCATAAAGTAAATCTTACCTACTTACTACTTTCTGCCATTTGTGTCCTACTCTCATATCTTCCTTTACAGCTATATTCTCATTTGTTTTACTTCTTCCTCTGTAGTACAAATACCAGGCAAAGAAACTTCTATGTCATTATGTCAAACTTTGAACTTCTCCCTTGCTCTTAGTTTATATTGGACCTTCTGTCCCAGAATTCAGAAGTAATTTGCCTTAGGCATTTAGCTGTGATGCATCCATCAGTGCCATCTTTCTTCAACTGCTTTCCAGTAATGGAAAAGCCCCAAATCTCCATCACTATCACCAATGACTTCCTAGTTATGTTGCATCTTCACCTTCCATCTCTAAGTGGCAGGAGGAGGACAGAAAGTCACCAGAACATCAGCAACTGCTTCTGACCATCATCCACAACTTGCACTAACTTCCTTCATCATTTCAGCAGAAAATTGGCCATGTCACAGAAGGTAACTCAGAGACCTCCACCCCACACACATAGCACAATGCTTTTTTTTTCAGCTTGCATCCACATATACGATCCTCATTCTGCAAAAAAGCTATACCTTTCTGAACTGAAGTTTTAGATCCATTAAGTCCTTCATGTTGCACATGGAAAATTTCCTTGGCCAGGATCTAACATTTTGATTCAGGGCTGGTTACAGACATTTTGCTGAGTATTATAAATTTAATACTTCTGCCAGTGGGAATTAAACAAGAAAAATCCTTACTAGGAGTATGGATATCATGTTGCCTTCCCACATGAGCTCAAGATACCACAAACACTTAACTTTAATTTTGGAACTTGTTAAGAAAAAAAAAAAGACTGCAGATAAGGTTCAAAGATGAGTGACAAGAATGATTCAATCTTAAAAAAACACATCTAGAGATGAATCTATTTCTTCCATCTAAAAAGAACAGAGAGCAATTTATTTTACTGTTATTCTTACCTAGAAAAATATTAAAGCTTCTTTGTGTTGACATGTATAATCTACAGGCATAACAAGACTAAACAACATGAAGATGCAAGTTTCAGATCGGGGGGGAGCATAAACAACAACAGTAAAGTGGTGAACTGATGATATCTGTAAAAATAGCAATGAAGATGGCTTTCTTAAGCTCTACAAGAAACAAGCAAAAAAACAGCTAAGTATTTAAGATGGAAATATATACCTTGCTCTGCTCTTTCATGCCTTGTAGAAATAATTTAAGACAGGTAGCGCTGGAAAAGACTATCAGAGTGACTGGTTAAAGTGCTAAAATTCCTATAAATCTAAAGGGTAATGCACTGGAAGCCCAAAACATCAAGCTTAATGCACGAGCCCTCTGCCACACTCCCACACCCAGCTGGAACCACAGCAGGCAGCTGCCCTAAGCCATGAAATACCTTACCTGGAAGGATACCTCTCTCCCTCGCACATACAGTGCACAAGAGATTTTCTGGTGATAAAAACCACAGTTATCTTATTTTTGAGGACTTAAATACAGTCAGATACTCTGTGCCTTTGTGTGTACACGCACACACACAAAGAGCTTATATTCACAGCCTGTTCTGTTAACTGGAAAATAATGGCAGTGGTGTAAACAAGCAACTTACAAAGTACCTAGTAATAAGCACTTTTTTGTGCATGTATTTTCTCAATATCATTGAAAATTAAAAACCCTAATATTTAAAAATATCTACTTGCTTTCTAACTACTCCTTGAAACAAAGCAGTTAAATTTTATTAGAATTACAAACTCTTGTATAAAGTGCAAAAAGAGAGAGGTTATATCAATAGTATTTCTTTGTAACATTTGGCAAAACTTCACTTGAATTTTAAGGGGACTCTATACGTATTGCTTTGGCATACACAGACAAGCAAATTGCATAATTTTTTTCAAGGAGACCAGTAATTTCTTACTCTCAGACAATTTGTGTTTCAGAATATTTGAAACTTAGAACAGCAACAAACCTACAAGAACCATCAAACACACAAACCCACAGAAATCACTAACCTGGAGATCTCCTTATAGAATTTATCTGTATCGTCTTCACTCCACTGTAGGACCAGGCAACTGTGAGAGACTGGCAAGTTAATGGTTCAAACCATCTCCAAAATCAGTGGGTGCTTTGCTGACAACCCCCAAAGAAACAGCCCAGGTGCAGAAGGGGTGCACATCCACTACTGGAGGCTGTATTGTTGCATTTCTATAGATAATAGTAACCAAAGCAGCTACATTTTAATATGTGCCAAGTACCTTACTCTACGTTAATGTTCTAAAGTTTGCACTAGAAGTTTGGTTATTGAACCTTCTGAGAATTTTGCTGTTTCTCCCGCGCACCACCTGGAATAAATCAAACAATTTTCCCCTAAACTCGTTGAGTGGACTGGGGTGTAAAAGCAACATGCATTTTAACTGCTACAAAACTGCTATAATCTTACATCCCAAACTAGACTTATATATAATTTTGTCCAAAGATACGTACACTAAAAAGAGCAAACGTACAAGAAAATATATTACTTTTGTTGAGTCATTTGTTCATGACAGATGAGGGTGAGATGGGAAAAAACCACAGTTAGAATGACAGACTAAATGTAGTTAAGAAGCATAAAATATTAAATGAAGACACTAAGATGAATTATCTTTGATTTCTAACAATAGGAGTGCACCTCCCATTA
This sequence comes from Atrichornis clamosus, assembly GCA_013400975.1. Taxonomy (NCBI): domain Eukaryota; kingdom Metazoa; phylum Chordata; class Aves; order Passeriformes; family Menuridae; genus Atrichornis; species Atrichornis clamosus. The sequence continues at coordinate 199,497 of WBMZ01010355.1, forward strand.
AACTTATTCACTCTAATTTGATTAAACCATTGTCACTGTTAGAGGGAACTGCTGGAGCACAGAATTAACAACAGCAGTTTCAATTCCAAAAGCTACAAAGAAAGGCAGTAAATCAGGCAAAACAATATTAGAAAGAGAAGACAATTGGAAAAAACAGAAGTAACTGAGATGCAAAATACGCCAAAATATGAGAACAGATCTTAAAAAATGTTAGGACAGTTTCTGAGGGAAATTAAAGGGGGAAATTAAGTAATTAATTAGGTACCTAAAGTAATGCAAGTAATAGGAATAAGTGAACAGTAAGATTCTATACCGATGGAAAACTAGTAGAGAAATGTTTGAACATGGATACACATTTTTTTCCATAAAAAATTTAAACACAAGTTTCAAATGATAAATAGAAACCACAACCACAACAAAACATTGTATAGCACAAGAGGGATATTAGAAAAAGAGAACAGGTAGTGGGTGACATCCATGGTTAAAAAATGTGACCAGAGATGTACATGTCTGACATTTCCCAAGTCATAACACTTACCAGCAATGTAAGTTCAGCCAGGTTTTTCAACTCAAATAGTTTTGGCAAAAAATATGCTCCACATTAGACAGCAGTAAGGACAACGGAGTTTGAGACATGAATTTTCTAATGCTCTCTACAAGGTAGAGCTAATTGCACATTAAGCAAAAAAAAAGGTTTCTAACAGCTGAAATTCAATATAAATAAGCTGAATGTAAATTAATCAAGGAGGATGGAAGGAAATCATGCATTAAATCAGAGAGAAATTAAAAAAAAATCAGCAAAGGAAAAGAAATGCTAAATGACGTGAAAGAACAAAGGGAAGGTGCACTAATGGTCACAAATAATAAAAATTGCTAAACAATGTACCCAACAACAGGTAGAAACTGCAATTCTTTTGCTTACTCCTCTATTTAAACAGAATAGAGAAGTGATATATTATGGAAATTGTACACTACCAACTAATCAGGATCCACAGAGGTATACAATTCTCAAACGGACTAGAACTACTGCAGCACAGCCAAGCAGACCTCAAGAGCGGATCAAAAGGCCTCCCAGTTGCAACAAAACAATCATTCCAAAACATATATAGTTTTGAACAGTTTCAGGTTTTATTCACCAACAAACTGTAGCATAGCAGCAGCAGCAACCACATAACTTTGATATTCAACAAAATGGTGCAAGCAATGGCCTGCCTTTAAATACCACTGACAAAAGAAAAGGAAAAAAATCCAGGCAAATTAAAGGGAAGAGGAAATTGCACAGAATCATGCACAGTCCTAGAGAGGCAAGTTTGAGTATTTCCTTCCCTTCATAAGTTATGCCTTGCAAAGCAACTTACAATCAGCAAATGTCAGGAATGCCATTCAAAGGGAAAATGAGCAATGGAAAAAACATCCCTCAGAACACAGAAGAGATGCTTTACAAAACAAAAGAAATAATGCATGGGCTAAAAAAAAAGTATTCTGCAAAAGTAGTAACATTGTTGCATATTGAAGTAATGGCAGGTAAGTTTTCTAGCATACTGGTGACCCTAACCCCTATGATTTCAGGTTTTTAAACACAGATGGTGACAAACAAAATGGGAGCAACAGGAAATCCTAGCAGCAGAATATCACTTCTAACATTAGAGAATATTAATTCCTTAACAGAGAAAATTGCTCACAGAAACTTACAGAGAAAGACCATTTATTCAACAACATAAACATATTACTAACATAAAAACTGACAGCCATTACCAACATATTATATCCAACAAAGAAAGCTGAAATTCTAAGACACTCTTAAGAATATATTACCCAAAACCCAGCACAGTTTGACAGACTAAATCACTACACTCACTATAGCATGCTCACTGACGTTCTTTTTCCTAAGGACCCCTCAGAGGCAGGAAGGCAGCAAATCCTGGGCCACATATATTTTCTAAATAGGATTAGAATCTATAATACACCCTTGTTCACCTGACAACACAGAAATGATAACTTTTGCTTCCCTTTTAGATGCAGATGTATTAGCAAGGCTATAGTTTAGCTGAGAAAGCTTACTGCTTAGGTCTGGTTCAACTGACTTTCACAAAGGACTAGGTAAAACGTGCTGTCCTGCAGGTAATTGCAATCCTTCCTGACTTTGAAATCTCTACCAAATTTAACAATTATTCCAGCATTTCTGTTGAAATTGCGACAGAAATTAAGCATACTTATGCTCTTACAACCTACCAGATTCCCAGTACCATAAAGCCTAATATAACCTATTACCTGCTTTTAAAAAGGTAACATATTGGCTACTGCCCTTTTGACATTTATGGCTGGATACAAATTTGGCAGCTGTCTCCTGCAGCTTACAGATGGACAAAGGATCTTTTAACCCATATAAAAAGAGAGAAAAAAGTTTTTTGGCATAGCATACAGTACTTCCTAACTCCAAAGCAGCTGTTTCTTCATTTGATAAACACAATTAAAGACAATTCAGACTCCTTCCAGGTATATCTTCTGCTGAAAGTTTTCAGTGGGACCAGTCATGCTGTGGTGATAAAGGAGTTACTGATTCTGGACCACCAGCATGCCAGTTAAAGCACCACTTCTGCATCTCTTGATTAGTCTGCAATTTTGGGATCACAATGTAGACCAACCTTAAGAAATCCATAATTTTCTCTATGATGTGTAAAGAACATAAGAAATGCCCTTGTCTTGCAAACGCAATTTCTGTTATTTCTTGCTATACAAAAACTCCTGAAGACAGGATGAAATGACTAAGCACATCATTATGTTCTTTCAACCTGTATGGAACAAGTACATTCACAAACAAGAATGCTGCACAAATATCTGGTGCTGTATACTTCTGGAATCAGATGTACTAGATTTCTGAAAGATTTCTGTACTAACAATTCAATTATTTATTACAAATAGGATTCATTATGAAAGATAACATTCTTGTGACAAAAAAGCTTTCAATTTACCTTTATACTTGTTAATGATACACTTGAGATAGTTTGCACTGTATTCAATTGCAAATAACAGAACTTGGATAAAATATTACAGTCCACTTCTAGCCTCCGTTTCGACTTACACCTGAAACATTAAAAACAGGCACCTGTCTTGGACAACAAATGCTCAAAACAAAAAGGAGATGGTTCATGACATAATCAGCTGTTAAATGCTGCCACATCTTATGCTGCAGGCACTAAAAGTTTTTGCATTCAAGTGAAATCTGGAGATATTCATTGAAACAAAAAAAAAACCAAACGTGAAAGCCAGTAAATCCTGAGCCAAAGAAAGTTTCTCCTTAGGCTGCTCAACCTCAAGTGGCCAGCATACTAGAAAATGTGCCATATACACCTGCCCAATTCCTTAGTTCTTCCTTGGCTGAACCTCTATGGCTGGTCTCAAGTTTTTCTGAGAAAAGAATCACTTCTCAACTGTGAAATCAGAAATGTGAGGTAGTTCAGTTAGCAGAGCACAAATTAAAAAAAAACTTGAGCTACAGTCACTTTCTTAAAATTATTAATGTCTTATAGAGAATTTCAGGTGGTATACTTTTGTTAAGGCAAGAAAAACAATGGTGAAATCCATCTTTTTTATTCCAAGTTCAGTAAAGGAGGGTTACAATCTAGTACAACTATCATCAGAGGCTAGGAGAGCTTCCTCAGGAGGCTCAATTGTACAGTACTGAATTCCAACTGAAAAAATATGCTTGAGGATAACAGAGGAAACAATACTACCTGTACAAGTTAAGACAGTTCAGACAACAGCAAGTTTCACTGAATGAAGTTTCTATATTAAATGAGAGACTAAATATTATGTGATTTTTCCACAACAAATAAAGGTAGGGCTTCTGTGTATTTGACGTCTCCAAGTTACTTGCTGAGATCTAATGATATTTTCCATCTCTCCATTTATGCTTACACTTTAGCAAGTCTGGAAGTGCCTGAAAGGAATTATTTTTACCTATACATATTTTCTGTTAGGATTGTTTTCACATCTGTATTCATAACGCTCTTTCTAAATCTGTTTTCTGAACAGCTGGAACATTAACACTGAAATAATGACTACCTGTGGATTCCATAATCCTAAAGGTTATTATTTTGCATCAAGACAGATAAATTGCAAAAACCAAACCCAGAAACCACAGGACCAGATACAGTCCAACAACACTTAGACTGTACACCATTAATTCCTTTTATTTTAGGAAGTACAGTGTTAAAAGAATGTAGGAAGTACTATGTCAACCAGTTCAAAGTTAAAGAGGACAACAATCCAACATCAATGCAAGAACCATAAAATCCCACTTTGGACTTCTACCAAAATTTTTTTTAAATCCATCTAGATCCTCTTTATTTCAATTCATGCCCATTGTGTCTTGTCCCCTCCAACATCCACCACTCTGAATTACCTGGTTCTGCTTTCTTGATGACCTCCTCATGGGCACTGGAAGGATGCTCTTAAGTCCACTTGAAACTGCTTCTTCTCCAGGTTTAACAAGTCCAGACCTCTCAACCTCTCTTCACATAGCAAGTGTTCCAACTCCCAACCATCTTGGTGGCTCTCCCCTGAAGTCACTCCAGTTTGTTAATAACTTTCTCGTACTTTGAAGTCCAAGACTGAAATGTCTTGGACTACATACGGTCTAAAAAATGCCGAGTTAAGGGGGATAATCCTTTTCCTTCCCTCAATATACTGTTAACACAACCCAGAATATTTTGCTCTCTTTGCAGCCAGGGTGCACTGCTAACTTATGTTCAGGATGCTGTACAGCAAAATCCGTAGATCCCTTTCCATAGAACTCTCCTCAAGACACTATTGCTGCAAGGAATTCTTCCCCTGCAGGTGTAGAACTTTGCATTTTTAGAATTTCATGAGGTTCCTGTTGTCCAATTTCTCCAATCTATCTAGGCCTCTCCAAACAGCAGATTTGTGTATCAACCAGTTGTCTTCAATTTGGTGTTGTCTGCAAACATGACAAGTGACCCGTCACCTCCTCTGGTTCATTGGTAAAGACATTAAACAGGACTGGTAGAGGACAGGCCCCTACACTCCACTTCCAGTAGCCTCAAGACCAGGAATGACTGACTCATTGACTATTATCCTCTGAGGCTGATCAACCCTTTTGTTCACTCCTCTTGTCCACCCATTCAGACTGTAGTATCTTAACCTGGAGGCAAGAATATTGTGAGAGACAGTGCTGAAGACCTCATAAACACTTGCAGTAAATACCTCCCACTGTTCTCTGCTTATCCACAGGAAAGCCAACAGGTCTGTACACATAGCATTCTCCAAGCATAAAATTAAGAGCAGTACTATAAACCATGCGAACAAGAGTTAATGCAACAGTACTCACTAATGAAAACTGCAGAAAAGCAACTACTCAGTTGCTAAATCTCTCACTGTTAGATTTGTAAACACAACACCACTGCGAGAACTGTAATATTTCAGACAGCACAAATTATTCTTTCTGTAAACTGCCATAAAAAATAGAAACAACTTCTGACACAGGAACACACAGTTCACAAAACCAGTTATATCTTGAATCAAAGAGCCACTAATAGTAACTGTAACATATTCATATTAAACCTGTTTGGAATGACAAAAAATATATACATTGTTATTAAGTTAAAGTTCATCAAAGTAAGCTACATAAAAATGAAGAGGCTACTTAAAAGGAGTGCCTCAAAGTGTAAATGCTTGCACGTGACAGGGATCATCCATCAAAACCATCAAAATGGTTAAACACACACCACTTATTAAAAACAAGCAAGCAAGAATAACAAAAAAAAAAAGCCCTGGGAAAGCCAGCTTGATTAAAAACAACATTGGAGAATGTTATTTTAGGTAGAAACATACCCTTTTAAAAACGGATGTTGCTCCTAAGCAGTGAAAACAGGGTAAGGGAAGACTTCCCATAAACTTTAGTTAGTTAACTAGAAATTATAAAAAAGGAAAGCAAAAATAAATTCTAAAACCAACTTTTTAATAACTTTCTCAATTCACAATTAAAACCTGTTCCAAGGACAAGCATAAGGATAAGAAAGAATCAGTTAAGGTAAATACATAATTGAAATATAAAAGAAGAACTCAAACAAAAGTAACAGAAAAGCTAAATTGATTTTTTTTCTCCCTAATCCTTACTATAGAAGAGTTGATGGAAGTTGCCACAACAGTCTTTCTTCAGAGGGGTAGAACAGAGATAGCCTTTTATTCAGTCATCATAAATTAATCTAGATAAAACCACTAACAAGTCATCAAGATCAGACAGTATTCACCCAGAATTACCAGACAAAGTAAAATATTAAACAATTGATCTAACAATGGTGGTGTGAAATTTATTCCTTAAAAGTGCTCTGTAAGACCGCAATGATACTCAAATACTGTACCATTTAAATGAAAAATTAGCTTTCTGGGAGCAGCCAGGGAAGCTTGGTACAGATAAACCAGGCCTGCACCAAGAAAACAGTTTAATCTATAGCTAAACCACCAAGCATATGGATAAATGTATGGGAAAAGCCAACAACTTTTGTAGTGAGAAGTCATTATTACTAGTAGCAGCTGAAGGATTGATAAGCAGCTGCGTTAAGTGTGATTCAGTGACAGGACAGGTCCGAATTTTCAAGAAGTTTGCACAAGCAACCTAACAAAAGTTAAGAAACCTCCTAAATAAACTGTGCTAACACAAGACAAAATGGAAGATCCTCACAGAATTAAATAACTAGTTAAAACAATTACAGGCAAGAGCGGAAATAAACTGTTTTTCATGAGAGATATTGCCAGCACAGTTCCTAAGGAGTCAATGTGATTCAGCCCATCTAAGATCTAGAAAGCTAGTTTTTAAATAAAAAAGTTTAAAGGCTTACAAATTATACAAAATTATTTGGCATGACTAAAAATAAGTCTGATCAAAAGGATAAAATTCCATGTGAATGAAAAAGAGATCACATAGAAAAAGGTTGGGAAAGATCTCCAAGATCACCAAGTCCAACCTTTGACCAAGTACCAGCATGCCCACTAAACTAACTGTATCATGAAGTGCCACTTGTACTTGTTTTGTGAACACTTCCAGGGATGGTGACTCCACTACTTCCCTGGAAAGCCTGATCCAATGCTTAATCACTCTTTCAGCAAATACATTTTTCCTAATATCAAACCTGAACTTTCCTTGATGGAACTTGGGGCCATTTCCACTTGTTCTATTGTTTGGTCCCTAGAAGACCTCAGTGGAAAACAAAACTGTAGAATGTTCCTTTTCAATACAGTTTAATACACAACAGGCTCTAAACAGGGGGAAATGTCAGGTAGGGTCATTTTAAAATATAGATAACCTGAAAAAAAGTAATTAGAACACTGATATTTAATAAAGAGATACAAGAAAAAGCACAATTCTAATGAAACAGCATCATCAGGCAGCCAAGTAACAATATGAGAAATTAAGAGTGTTTGCACACTTCTGCTCGAAGTGCAAGTCTTTCACATTTTCTATTGCTTATACATTAATACATCTGAAAAACAGTTTTTGTAGCTGGTATGTTGATATCTTTATTGCTACGCAGCAAGGTACCAGTCTCTTGCAAAGGCAGACTTCTAGTAAATAGCTGTCAACAAGTCTATGCATGACTGAAGTCGAATTACAAATAGTAAAGGAACAGGTTTTTGAACTTAATGCCAGCAAAATATCATGTACCTAATCCATGAGAGAATTACAGACCTTAAGTCTGCAATTATTTTACTATCCATAACATCTTCCTTTTCGTCTGCTCCACAGCTTTGTTTAAACTTATTAATCAATGGTACTTACCAATGGTACCATACCAGTAACATGTTCTATATATATACAACAAGAAATATTCATGCTTTTAAATTATCTATGCATAATATTACATCTGCAAAAATTCTAAATACCTAACAATGTTACTAGTAAAATTAAATATGCCTTTAGTAGCAAGCAACTTGATTAAGTCCTCTGAAATCTCCACATTTAACTTTCACTGTTACTTATCAAATGCAGGTCTTTCTTGTCAATGAGAAAAGATTTGAATGACTAGAACTGCTTTCTAAGAGAAAAACTAGAAGTAAAAGCCCATACATTAAAAAAATCATTGCAAAAGAAATCCAAATCCCACTCCACACAAACACTAACTCATCCTCCCCTTCAGTTCCAGAACACAATTACAAACCCTATTTCATTTTCTAGGCCCTGCATAAGAAAGATCTTGCTGACTCCCAAGCACACACAACACAACAAGGCATCATAAATGCTTCTGCTTGTTTTCTGGAATGATGTTGTAGCACCAGTTTTGGCCAACTTTCTGCCAGACCAGGTAAAAGCACTGTAATTTTACTTATAACTAAAATAAAAACACATATATTTTAATTTTTATTTAAATTACATAAGCTACTAACAGCTTAATAAAACAATCTAGTTATTGAAAGGTACTGAAAGAGGCATCTGCTAGAATGAAAATTAATCTTTTCATAAATGCATTATTACAAAGAAAATAATTTCTTGTCTTTAACACAATAAGAGCACACATATTTATTACAAAAAATTAGAAAGCACTTCACAGATTCTAGTTAAATTCATTGAGTGTTGCTAGGAGAGTGAAGCAGAATAAGTGATTGTAAAAACAATGAAGGTTTGGTTTGTTTTTTTCTTAAATACACACAAACCTGATAAGAATCACTATACTTTGATATATCATCTTATAGGGGATGTTGGAAGAGTCTGCAATTATTTGTGAATGCATGTGAAAAAATAGGAAAAAGAATTTGACAGCCGGGTCTAAAAAGTGAATCAATTACTAAGATGAAAACCCAGATGAAGAAGAACCAAGACTGCTGTGTTAATCCTTCCTGGGCATCACATTACCCACAAATTCCACATTCTGTATATTTAAATATGGACTTAAAGTAAAGAATGATCACAGGCAAAAGATCTGACACAGAAGATTAATGGTAAGTAACGAAGACTATGTGAATGGTCTGTGAATGGCCCAGCATAACACAGGATTAGCATGTCAGAGAACAGTATCTTCTCTCACAACTGCTACATGCCATCACATCACACAACAATGTTAATAAAATGTTAGTCATCATCAAGTCTTATCCTTTATAAGATGCAGGCATCAAGTACAGACACATATGGACACAGTAATTCAAGAAAAGCCAGAAGTTTTAGTTTATTCCTGAAGTAAAAACACGAATGACATAGTAAAAACTCACCCATTTTTTTAGAAGCATGACAATACTTAAAAGATCAAAAAAATCCCCTTGCAATTTAATTTACTTATACATAGAAACTAAAAATATTCTACAAATGAAGCAATTTCAAATGGTCAATATATCATTAGGGATGGGAAAGTGGTATCCCAAACAAACACTCAAGGCCCTGTCATTCCCAACAATATTCACACCTCATAACCAAACACCTCATGCAGACAGGTAGCACAAAACTCACTTTGCTGGTAAAACACCAGTGAGTGTGACAGCTCCTGATACACAATGTTGGCCATTACTTACCTGGGTCATAGTTTTGTTTCCTCTTTGATTAGGAAAAAATATAGAAAGGAAACATATAGCTTGGCTGAGCAACAGCCTGAACAATTTACTGGTAAAATACAGATTCTTATGGTTTCTATCTGGGCTTTACATAAAATAGTAATTTTGATTACAATCTGTATGTATAATAGCATCTGAAAGCATTCTTTAAATAAAGCATAGCCCTCTCACTGTAGTGTTGCTGTCTGGCATCTCTAACTTCACAGGTCACCTGTCAATGAAGCAACCACTTATCAAATCAATTTTTCTTGAAGTAATCTTCAATCAAGTTTTTCTAAGCTATTATTTTTTCCACTTCAAAAGATTTAACACCAGAGATCAGAAGCTTTGGGATGCCACTCTCACATCTGTTAACAATGCCCATTTTTAATAATGAATTGTAAGAGCAGAAAGAAACTTCCTAAGAACAATTATAAATTTGGAGGAATACCAAGGTACAAGTTAGGTACAATGTGCATGCTCATAATATGTACTGTGCTTCTAGTTTTTCTCAGGTATGAATGTTATCAACTCAGTTCAATTTGAACATCAATAAAATGTGCCAACCAAGATGTAACCAGGGAAAATTTTTTATCTCAGTTAAAGGGCTTTTTTCTACCCTTGAGAAAATGGTTTTGGCACAAAACTGAACTCAAAAGCCCATCTCTCCCTCCTTCCTCTTCTCCCCACTGACACTATAAGGTAAAGTATTTATTTCCTATAAAACCAAGCAAATCTAATAAAAAAATAAAATGAAATTTCAGAGGTTTTGAAATAAGCAATACCACATGAGATTTTTTGAATCTCTTGTTGTCTGCTTAGAAAAAAGAGTAAATTATTAATCCAGGATCGATTTCAATGAAGTATCAAGTCTAATGGAGTTTACAAAGGAATTACAGCAACATTTTTCCATATCCTGCTCATGAAATAAAACCAATTTAACATTTTAATTAGAGAAAATCTTTAAAGAAACTTTTAACAGTTGATATTAAGCAATGCAATTTACAGTACTTGCTATTTTATTAATTATTCTAAACCTGTTAATTACCCCCATAGCTAATTTTATGTTTAAATATTAATTCCTCAAAAGAAAATGGCTTCAAGCTAGTAATTAAAGTTTCTACTGAGGCAAGTCCAAGCTATCTTTAATATAGTAGCTAAAAAACCTTATGAATTACAGAAGGCAACTAAAAAGAATGCATATAACTATTTTCAATGCCAACACAAAGTAACTTAAAAAATAACATTTCTTTCCAAATTATATTTTGTGTGTTTATAATTATTTATATTTAACATTTTGCACCTATCTACTAAGACACACATGCTTATTATTCATTCCAACATAAAAGAAATTTGCAGTTTAGGGTTCCATATACTTTACTATGTAAATCATATAATGCTACATTTTGGTTGGTACAAATTAGGAGCAAGAATTTTTTAAAAGTTAATTGTTTTAGTTACTTGTGCATGGACAACTTGAAGCACATGATTTGTCTCTTGAAGCTATACTACTTTCTGTAGAAAGAAAACTAACCCATTTTCCCTAGCTATTGTTTAGTTTCAAAATAGGACACAGCTCTTCATTTTTTATCAAACAGATGCTTGTTTTAATTCAAATTGCACAAAGAGAGACTGGTAGTTCAAAATGGGAATAAGGTGGCTGAGAATGCTCTTTAGAAGCAAGAGGAAAAGCAAACTGAAAGTAAGAATAAGAAGATTCTTACCTGGGAAGAGAGAATCACAGAATACGCTGAGTTGGAAGAGACCCACAAGAATCATCATCTCCAGCTCCTGGCCCTGCACAGCACCATCCCCAAGAGTCACACCATGTGCCTGAGAGCATTGTCCAACTGTGGGTCAGAAGTACCAGTGGGTCGTTTTCCCATGCTACTCTACATAAGAGCATCAACATAAGATGTGGATATTTATTTTCTTACCTTTATTTTGATAGGATTGTGGAATGAACAGATAACAGCACTGAGTAAGAGATGATAAGCTATTTCTCAGGGTTACAATTTTTTTTTCTTTTAATATAAGCACTAGTGCCTTTGGTTCAGCTCCATATTAATTTCTCCTTAGACACTCAACACACTAAATGCTTAGGAAAGCACAGTAAAAGTTACTAAAAAAGGACAGTTACACAGCTTGGACGAAGTAGTTCAACTACAATTTTTTTTTAAATGCCACTTATCAGGATCAGAGAAATTTGCCAAAAATGAAGCATTACTCTCCTGTTGGCACAACAGACTATCTAGTCTAAGGCATATTTCATACCGTTTCACACTACTATTTCTTAATTGCATCTAGTTGTTCTTAAAGACTTTGTCTTCTCAAGTGCTTATGGCTCCCCATTTTTTAACAGAGATGATCAATTCTCCTACATGTGTGAAACATAAAAAGGGTCAGACAACGGCTCTAACCAAGAAACACAGTGTTCATCAAATATTATATCTAAAAGAAGTCTCTCCAGTGTGAGGGTGAGGAGCTATAACCATCACCAGGGTATAAGCTGGCAGCAGCTGTGAATGACTATTTAGGTCCCGCATGTAAATAGCTTTGTTCCAGAACCATGGAGAATGTTAAATTACAGCATCAAATTAAACACAAGTTTTTTGGACCTTGGCTTCTTTTTAAGCAAGGCTGTGGGAATGGAGGAGGACAGAGATCAGTGTACTATGTGCTAGAAAAGTAAAAAGCCATCCCTTCCCTTATACTTTCCACTGTCCAGTATTTCTAGTTCTTTGAATCCACAACCATAAACGGTATTATGCAGCACTTAAAGTAGGAAGATTTTCTAAGAAGGCAGGAGACGTGAAAGGCAAATCAAACAGTTTAATTTAACACGTATAATTTATTATAGTACATCTTTGAATAAGGATTAATTGCTATTAACACATCAGAAAAAACAAGCTATTTTAAAAATAGGTTTTGGTCATTAAGCTTTTAAAAAGTGAATATAAATACTCATGCTAGAAATGTAGGTCATTTTATATTTTCAAGGCATGGTAACTCAGTGAAGTGCAGGTCACAGTTACCTTGGGCATAATGATATCCTTAGATAATCCCAGCCCAGTTTGACATTAAATATTTACCTGAAAGTTCTTGCTACAAAAGAGCTTTTCAATAACAATGGAAAGTAATCATAACTGTTAGCATGAAAAGTTGAAATTAAAAGCTATAACATTATAAACATTTATATTTTGTTAAATGCTTTCATAACATATCTTTTTCATAAAGAGGTTGCACACCATCAAACATACAAAGCTACAGTCTATACTTTCAGGCTTGCTCTGGTCATTTCACAAAAGAAGTGGCCAAATAATCCCCATAGTTAAAGACAACCTTGGAGGAATTAACTTTACAAAATGGTGTATGCTGGTCATCAGGAGATCTGAGGTAATCCATCCCTCTGAGCATAGGAAGGAAAAGAAGGCCAACACTGCAAACATTTCTGAGTGTCTTTAAAGTTTATACTTTAGGAGACATAACACACAGTTTTATGGTTAATTCATTTTGCTTTTAATTGGCCAAGGAAATGGGAAAAGGTGGAAAATTACGTTGGTGGAAAAAATGGGAATGATATTCAAAGGTTGGAAGATGTAAACTCCCATCTTGGACACCTTTAGGGAGTGAGTTTTACTGCAGCAACTGATTACTTATTGAAATATACAGGTGCCTTTGACTGATGGATAATTCCTTTTTCCTTCTGTTCTTCCTCTTTGTGTTCAGAAAAACGCATCATAGAGTTTTTTCCTCCAATGTTGCTATAAAGTAGCAAACGGCTTGTAGCATCAGAATAAGTTGTTAACATGAGAGAAATGTTAAAAGGAAATGCCACGACCACTTAATTTTGCAACTAACACCAACAGCGCTCATAAAATACTGATTAAAAAAACATCTTCTTAAGATGACTTGCTAACAACTGGAAATTTAGACCGGAGACAAGATCAAATACCCCATTCAAAGTAACAGCAAGATGAAAGGTAGTGCCTGCACAGTAGATGCAAGTGGAGCTATCCATGTCCAAGCGTTCAGAAGACAAACACTGCCCTGAACTGAAAAAGTTGCACTGGTAATGAAACTACCTACACCGTATGCCTGGCCCCTGGCAGAGTGGACCACAAGGAAGATGAATTATGCAGAGGGCTCAGCATGCTCAGGGATTGCACTTAATGCCCCAGAATGTGCCTCAGCAGAATGCCCGAGTCCGGCACCACTGGCTGGAATTCAAGCAGATCCATTACCTTCCCTTTATACATCAGCTTACCACATGCCTTGCTGACACCAGAGATATGCCCTTCCTCCTCCCCTTTATTTTTAACTTTAGTATCTTTAACACAACTGAGATGCATACTTCAGGCTATACCGTTAAGGAGGATTTTAAACCCAGTTCAGCACTTGGTAAATCATAGTGCTATCTTCCCAACTCCAACCTAATACTGTTTAAAAACAGGCAAATTAAGCTAACAGTACAGTTCACACAGACACTTACATGAACTACACTGAACCAACTGTACTTTGAATACCAAGTTATCTGCATATGAACCCTTTAAATGTCCATAAAAAGAATTATTTTAAAATCAAAAATAAGTATTTTGACTGCCTCAGAAAAAAAAAAATAGCCCTTATCAGGAAGTTCCTAGCAAACAGAGGATAGAGAAAAGATAATGACACATCTCCTTTCAAAACTGATTTGCTTTTTCTTCAGTTGTGGGTATTCGCTGTACCCAGTTGTATCCAAATCTGGGTGAGAAATAGTGTACCTTTGAAATTCTGTGTCTCTCTTTTAGTGTGGTTCCCAAAGAATCATACTTCTATCACAGACTAACAATACCACAATAATCTAATATTTTTACTGTGGAAAAAAAAGGGAACTCCCTGGAAGGTGCCTTTCTTTTTTTTTTTAATAAATCAGCACACCCAGTAAGTTGGTTAATAACACACATGTGATCTGAAAGATGCATACTGAACTTTGTGTTTTGCTCTATCCAGATCATGGATTTGAGACTAAATATTTCATATCCCAACCTTCAGACCCTCCTTATTCTGAAAAATTACTTTTCTTCTTGATTCTTGTTGCATGCAGTAGAAATCTTCCTAATATTATCAAAACAGACGTATTCCTACCTTGTAGACTACAACCACCTGCTTTGTTTTCAGTGAGAAAAAAACTAATTGAAAAAAAAAACCTCTGCCAGTTCTCTAGCAAACCTACTACTACAGGCCAGTCTGAGGCTTTCTATACATCAAAGGAAGATGTGCAGGACTTACAAGCACAGTTATCATTATGGTGAGGTGCAGCCTCCTTGCTTTTAACACAAGGACCCTAAAACTCCAAACCAAACCTGGCATTATGAACACAGCTATTTATTCCGATGCTAATGAGAATTAGAAAAAAACAAATTGCAACACTACACTCCCATACCAACATAAAAAAAAGGGGGGAGCTTTTATTCCCACAGCAAAATCTCAATTTAGGATTCATGGCTCAGGTATCATAAGCTTATATATGTTTTGCTGCAGTACATGAGAACCCTGTTATTAACAATGATCTCAACATACAAAACACTACAAAAACAAGGCACAAAGATAATCTAAATTTATATTTACTTCATAAATTATTTCCATGTAACAAAAATCCCCCCTCCTTTTTATTTGTCAAAATTTTCTCAAGCTGCTTCTGCATAGGAAGTGATCCTCTCCCCCTTTCTATCTCATGGTCACTAGCTCTCAATAGATCAAGAAAATAAGTCATACGGAGTAAACTCATACCATAAGGAAAGAAGTAGGATATCAAATAGATAACTAACTAGGAATTCCACAAGATTAAAGCAGACATCAATTTTTACAGCCCTATTTCTATTATTACAGGATTGTTTTTCACTGTGGTAAGAAGTATACCTTGGCACTTCAATGAAGTTTCCCCTATTGTGATTTTCATGAATACCAGCAAAGCATTTGATATCAATAAAGTATTAAAGGGCATAATTAAAGAATAGCCCTGTGAAGAAGGACTTGGGGTAATGGTTGATGAAAAACTCAACATGAGCTGTCAACGTGCACTTGCAGCTCAGAAAGTCAACTGCTCCCTGGGCTGCATCCAAAGCAGCGTGGCCAGCAGGGTGAGGGATGGGATTCTGCCCCTCTGCTCTGCTCTGGTGAGATCCCACCTGCCATGCTGCATCCAGTAATGGTGCTCCCAACATAAAAGGGACATGGAGCTGTTGGAGCAAGTCCAGAGGAGGCCATGTAGTTGATAAGGGGAGGGGAGCCTCCCCTACAAAGACAGGCTGAGAAAGGTGGGTCTGTTGAGCCTGCAGAAGAGAAAGTTGTGTGAAGACCTCACAGCAACCTTCCAGCATCTGAAAGGAGCCTATAGGGAAGCTGAAGAGGGACTCTTTGTCAGGAACCATAGTGATAGGACGAGGAATAATGGGCACAAACTGAAAGAGAGGAAATGTAGGCTACATATTCGGAAGAAATTCTTCACTGTGAGGGTGGTGAGATACTGGAACCAGCTGCCCAGAGAAGCTGTGGATGCCCCATCGCTGGCAGTGTTCAAGGCCAGGTTGGATAAGGCCTTGAGCAACCTGGTCTAGTGGAAGGTGTCCCTGCCCATGGCAGGGGGTTTGAACTAGATGATCTTTAAGGTCCCTTCCAACTCTTAATATTCTAAGATTCTATGAAAGTCATATTATTGTTCACAATACTGAGAAATTAGCTTGGCTTTCACTGAAAAGCTTCTAGCCTTTACAATTCAGAAGTTTCAAACAGGGAAGTTCAAAACGAATAAAAAGAATCCACATGACCTTAAATAAAAACATTACATTTTCAACCAGTTCAATTTTAAGGCTTCATTTATGATTTCTGAACAAATATGACCACCCTACCATGAAGTTCCACTTACTCTCTTGTCAAAGCATTGTTTTACCATTAGTAGGTTTGCTCTGTGGTATGTAAATTGCTTATAAATAAATAAATATACCTAACAGCAATTTAATTTCTTTTAATGTCAGACATTTCATGGACACCTATTTAATGAATAACAGAAAATGAATTATGCTATTTTATATACTTATTGCATAAAATAACATTTTTTGAGACAACTGCAACAACACAGGGTGCTTTCTTCAGTGCCTTATGCATACATCAGTTTCAAAAATACAGCAGAGAAACCCCTGGAGAAGAACAGATCCACTTTCTCATTCCCTGCTTCCTCTACTATGAAAGTATTATATTAAATAGGAATATTGTAGGATCAATATAATAAAGGAATAAAGGGAATTTTTCTTGCAAAAGCAGAACAACTGCTTTTATGAACTGCCTATTGGAGACATTTCACACATTCAGCAAAGTACCTCAATATTAAAAATTATTCAACTGATGCACAAGCATTAGTGCTGCTAGCATGTTGACTTCAAATTCTTATGAAAACTATTCATGGTCTCTGGTCTTTGCAAATTATGGCCTCAAGGGCCAATACCCTATCCACAATTAAAAGCATCATTATTGTCTCATGGCTACCTCAACATAACACGATCAGCATCAGAAACTCATCATCTGCCTATTCAAAGTTCACTGGCAGAAAAGACACACTCAGCAGCTTGGTGTGGTGACCAACTGCTCGTGTAACCTTCCCAGTTACAGCAGCTGCTCAAATAAAGATTATTGGGTCCACCAAGTTTGTTGTTGCCAAACACATTCACAGCGACACTAAATGGGCCCAAAGTGTCCCACAAGCATGCAGTGATGGGAAACTTGCAATCTCATGGTCTGATGTAGCAAGATAACAGCCCCTTTATGACCTCCAGAATGGCAAGGAACACTGTATGCATGAAGTTTCATACACTTTGAAGAACTGCGAGCAACTTTTAAAGCCACTTGCGGTGGTCTAGTCAGATCAACTGGATATTCCCAATGGCCAGAACCAGATGTACATAACATGAATTTATCGAGGTGATACACAATCACACACACACACACACTACTGAACTGTGTGCAAGGGTTTGATTCCATCAGATTAATATCACATCCAGAATTTAATCCCTACATGGCCTGGCCCAGGGCCACTGTGTCGGCTTTCCATTACTCACCACCTTCTAACTCTGCATTCACAGCTGAGCCCAGAGCAGTCCATTTGCTTCAGCAATGGAAGGAGCAGAAGCAAATCTTGGTTCCTGCAGGCAGTAACAGCACAGAGCAGCCCCTCACATAGAGTCTGCTTCTCCTGAAGTGATGGAGGGAGAGTGACCTAACCCGCAGGCTACAGGGGATGAAGAAGGAAGAAAGATACCCCACAACTACAGTCTCACAAATCCTTCCCACAAAGGATTCAGCCATGTGAAGACTCTCAGGATAATCACTTCCTGTTTGCTGTCAGTACCAGTACTCTGCAATACTGGAATTAGTACCTCCTACCACTGCCACAGAGAATCAGTGTACACTGCAAGGAAAAATCCATCTGTACTGGAACACTGTAAACTCCTTTAAAAGTTTTACACCAGGGAATCTGACTATGATTCCATGATTTCTGACAATGCATCTTGTTTGCATGGCTGTCATTTCAAGAAGCAGTACTGTTGAGGGACCTTCACATTGCAAATTATAAAGTGAGGTACCCATGAAAAACATTCCGTAAACAAATGGTGTCTTAACAGTGAAAGTGCATTATTTTTCATTGGGCTGTTAATACAAAGAATCTGGTATTTATTGCTATACAATGTCTGCTCAATTAGCACATCCAACACTACTGGTGCACCTAAATATTTAGATTTTTCTCTATATTTTTCATTTTTGAGGCTGAAGAGAAGCAAGAATATAAATCTCAAAATTGAACAATAACAATGCAACACCATTTTGCAATACGACATTGTCAGTTTTCCAAATTTAACAGCAGCTGGGAAGAAAGTATGTCAACAATTTCCTACAATACTTTTCTGGAAGATTGAGTAGGAATATTACCTACAACAGGCATATTCAGAATAAAAGAAAACACTGTCCCCCTAGGAAAATTAATTTTATACTCTTTACACTGTTTATATTTCATGATGGTTCTTCAGCTAAACTAAAATCTAAAGTTTTAATGGATTTTTTTTACAGTCCAGAAATAAAAGACTCACTTTAGTTGTTGCCATTTTTGTTTTCCATGTTGAGTCCTTCCCATAAGTCACAGCCTAAATGCTGTTACTTATGACTTAATAGATCTTTAGTAGCCTTTTTCAAGAAACCTCTTGGAAAGAGCTCAAGAAGACAAGCACAAATTTCTTTACAGAAGTGCTTAGCTACACCTCTATGTGAAGAAATTAACAACAGCTTTTTTTTCCCAGAATAGTGCAGCAGTAACACAGACATGCAATAATAAGTATAAAACCAAACTCCAAGAAAATTATTTACTTTGAATGACAAACTACCATGCATATTTTAATCATATATGACAAAATAGAGCATGTTTCACTATTATAAATTAATCCCAACATATTTTAAGATTTGTTGAGAAGTTTCCATACAGGAAGGTCTGACTACATCCAATTTAAATGAAAAGAGTTCACAGAGCTTAAAAAATTCTTAAGTAAAGAAAAAATAGCAGCATGCACTGCCAGATAATCTGCTGGAGGGTTAGAAGAAAATAATGGCAGACAAAACAAGTCACGGCACAGGAAAAGCATCTGCACATTGCAGAGCTCACTCAGCTGAGCACAAATGGAATCTGCATATTGTTTTAGTAGCTCTGTTTCCATCACTCACTTGGTTCTTATGTCCTTATAAACATCCCTGGCCTAACCACAGGATTTCTGTAGAATCAGAACCTGAAATCCTATATTCTTTTGACTGGAAACTTGCTAAAACATATCCACATTTTCCAGGTAGCTGCTGTATGTAACTGTATCATTGAAAAAAAAAAAGTACTTCCCTAAATTACAATGACACAACAATTTCAGGAAGACAAACCAGGTCTTGCACTTGTCTGAAGCACTGAAAAAAGGTTTTCTCTGATCTATGCAGGTTAGTAACAAAACTCTCTTTTAAAACAAACCAAGCAAACAACCAAATAACTTCCCAGGATGTTCTACTGTGGACAAAACTGTGCTGGTTGTGTCTGGGATAGAGTTAATTCTATGTTTTGGATTTGTGCTGGAAACAGTGTGGATACCACAGGGATTTTTTCATTACTGCTGAGCAGGGCTCACACCCAGCCACCACGGCCTTTTCTGCCTCTCATGCCACCCCACCAGCAAGTGGACTGGAGGTGTACAAGGAGTTGGGAGGGGACACAGCCAGGACAGCTGACCCCAGTGTGTTATAGCATCATGCCCAGTATATAAAACTGAGGGCAGAAGGAGGAAGCAGGGAGATGTTTGGAGTGGTAGTGTTTGTCTCCCCAAGAGATACTGCTACGTGTGATGGAGCCCTGCTCTCCCAGAGATGGCTGAACACGGCCTGCCCAGGGGAAGTGGTGAAAAAATCCTGTTTTGCTTTGCTTGTGTGCACAGCTTTTGCTTTACCTATTACAGTCTTTATTTTAACCCACAAGTTTTCTCATCTTTACTCTCCTGACTCTGTCCCTCATACCACTAGGGGAGAGGGAGTGAGGGGCTGTGAGATGCTTAGTTGCCAACCGGGGTTAAACCATGAAAACAAAAAGTAGAAAAGCTTCTCTTAAATGGAGATGAATCTCATGAAGAAGAGTTAAGAACCATAGCATCAAGCCTGAGTTCAAGAATTGTTTGGACAATGCTCTCAGGCACATGGTGTGTGACTCATGGGATGGTGCTGTGCAGGGCCAGGAGCTGGACTTGATGATCCTTGAGGGTCCCTTCCAACTCAGCTCATTCTATGATTCTGTAATGTGAACAACTAAATCAAGTATCAATTCTCATTTCTTCCTTATTGAACAGTACAGATTTCATACTAATGCTTTAGATAAAATAATCTGAACAATATAGGAAACGTTGGTTTTAAATTGATGCATGTTGTGTATTGTTTTTTATATCTTTTGGAGATTACAGTGTTTATTCCTGATGTTCTGCATCTTCAGTGGAAGCCTATCATTATTTACTTATTCCCAAACACAGCAGTGATACTACCGTATTCCCTGATGCCTAAGATCATCAAGCATATATTTCAGTACAAAAGGGTGCCAGATGTTTTATCCACCAGCTTTACTGCATTTCCAAGAACTCTAACCTGAGGGGAAGTCATTAGAGAGTAATGAACAAGGGAAAACATTTCATTGTGACAATTCCAGGCTACTGAGACTACTGTCTCTTTGCATTTAAACAATTTAAGGCTATAAAGTAATGAGGACTTCCTTAGTCTCCATGCCAAGTACAATTTTGATTTTCCCTTAAAAACACCAAATTACTAGACAAGTCCATAGTTGCTTCAAAATCAAGCATAGAGGGGACTGGTACAGAAGTTGTACTATATCTCCAAATCGATTCTTCTGTCAGCTATTTTATTAAGGTTTGCTATCTTCTAATTTTCAAGGTTTTATAAAAGGAGAAGCAGACTGTCAGATAACATGGTCAATATGTAACCATTAAGACTTCTCTACTGAAAAATAAAGTTCATTTTGGCAACTTTGTGAAAGAATAAAATATAATTACGAAGTCCATTTCACCATGGTGAGCAATACAACATGACAGAACTTCGTGCACTTCTCATTGGCAAGATCTCACAATAGCGAGCCCTTGCAGTCAAGCTCAAAGCCCAGCCTGACCCGGCAGCACACAGCCCTCTGCCTCTTACAGCGCCACTGAGCATATCTGTCCATTTAGACTAGAAACTTTCAAAATAAATCCCATAACTTCATTATTAACACATTCTTATTTTTTTTTATGTAGTCACACAGTCTTTTAAGTGTATTTTATTATTAAGTATTTTAAGTATATTTTATACATATGCATACATATCCTTACTAATATAAAGTATAAATTTACATTACAAATAGATATGTACATAGCTTTATAAGCAGCTCAGTATATTTTGTTTTAATATTACATCGTTACTTCTTAATAATTATTAAAATGGCAGTATCTCCAATAAAAGGCATTACCAAAGAAAATGCCTACTTTTTTTAAAAAAGAAAGATTAAGAAAGAAGTATTTAGAAGCACCAATTTTCTTCATTTCATGTAACTTTTTCATCTGTGCTCGAGTTTGTCTCTGCAGTTTTTGGAGGGAGACGAAGGAGTTTCTCAGATGATTTGGCAAAGGAGCAGGAAAGGTATCGGTACTGATAAGATAATATTTATAAGCTACATCTGCTATAAGTGCTTTTTATAGAGCACATCAGTGCTAGGCAGTCATTCTTGAAATTTCTCCTACCCTGAAAGAGACACAGTCCTTGAGGAACTACTTTAAATGACGTCTGGTGTTTAAAGCTGACAAGACTCCCTTCTCTTGTCTTGTAACAAAAACCTTTTTGAGTAGCAGTAAGCAGCTATAGCCTACTTCAGGTATTCTGAATGAGCATTTCACAAAGTTTCATCTGTAATTTAACCTGGATGAATATTTTAACCAGTGTCTTTCTGGAATATTATTCAAACAAAATTAAGCCTAGTTACAGTAAGTAACCTTATTATAAGAACCATAGTAAAAAGAAAATTAGACAACACTGTAAGGTATGAAAATTCAGTGACCTAAAAGTACTCAATGAAGGAAACAGGTGTAATGTTATTGTCACATCTATCACCACTGAAGTATATATAATTTTCTCCACAGCACAAATTAAACTAGATTCTGAGTTATTTGTTTTTTCTGGGTACATTATGCTTCCAAGATGCTGAGCCACTTGCCAGGAATAACCATATTCAGTCAGCCACAATTTTACACAAAGGTCTACAAGAAAGTGTAATACAGAGCTCTCACACTAACCCAGCAAACACATTTGGAAAACAGTACAAAACAGCAGCAATGGGAGAATAGTGACTACTGCTTGTACAGAACAGATCATTCCCTACCAAAAGAAAGGGTAATTATTAATATGCTCCACATTTTTAGGAAAAAAAAAAAAAGCAAGCAGAGCTTCCATCTAAGAAAGCAAATAAAAGAGAAACTTTGTAATATCTATGTTGAAACCATCTAGTGTATCTACTGGAGAAAAGTCTTGTATCACCAGTAAATAAATGTTAGTTTCTTCTTGAGGTTCTTTGTAAAAAATCAAAATGTTATTTTGTGCAATTCTTTCTAATCAATCTATTTTTTGTTTTCAGGCAAGTTATTTCCTAATCTGTTTATGTTTGTTCATTAACATAAACAGCCAAAGATTCTCAAACACTAACCTTTTATTACATTAGCTAAAACCACAAAATCATGCAGCTTAACTCACCCCATCTGTCCATATGTATCAGTGCCTAGAAAGAATGTTAGTTAGATTTTATTTAACCACTGAAGTCATACAGTAAGAGTGAATTCAAGTAAAAGGTGACAGATCAGATGTAAGATAGTTAAATTTTAACCTTGACCTCTAAGATTACATTTGACATCATGTTGTTTTGGTATCAATGAAGACACCTACACAAAGAATCTCCATGCACACAGGGAAGGGAATAAATGTAAATATTTTCAAAGTCAAAAACTTCAGGATATAAATATTTCACATTCAAGAAGCTAAAAAGGATACCATATATTTAAAGTTGCGAAACAAATGCACATACATAAGTAATATTTAAGGGTATAATTAATTATAACATCCTGGTCCTACAAATTCCACACTCTCTATACCACATTCTATTTTAGGCACGCAACATGACAATGTCTGTATGTCACTAATGCTGAGAATGATGTTTGCGATATATTTAATATCTCAGTTATTGATTTAGACTGCTTGGTGGATACCTGATACATTTAATATTTCCATAACACAGTGAAGTATAGAATTAAACAAGAGGTAGCTAAGGTTACCCTTGTTGGCTGCATAAGACCAACAGTTTCAGAAATACTTAAGTGTATTTAAGGAAAAGAAAAAAGGATAGGCTGAGATAGGAATCTAATTGCAGGGGAGATGTATATTCATCAATCTTTAAAACCTGGAGGAATGTTTCATTATTTTCAGAATATTTTGAGCCTATTACCTGAAACTCATTCATTGCAGATGAATTTGGAGGCAAAAACGTTACCAAGTCATTTAAACACTCAGAACCAAACCAATTCTAGTACTTCAGTTTCCTTCTAGATGCAGTAAAGAAAAAACTTAATAGGAATATATTCACATGATATACCAGAGTTAGAAGGCACATGCATAAATTATGTTAAACTGTCTCTTTCATAGGCATAGACTATAGCGCAATCATTTAATTAAAAAATGACTGCCCATTTCCTGTTCAGTAACAGGCAGCATTGAATGCATTTACCTACAGAGTTGATTGCCTTCTCATGATCTAAGACAACTTTCTTTTGGTAATATTTATTGAGATAGCAAATATAGCAGTAAAGGTACAGTGGAAAAGAAACCATGAAGCTGGCAGAGGGATGGATGTTACCACGTGCCAACAAGAGCACCGCTTGCAGCTCACTACAGCTCGATAAGGAGCCTCTCCAGTGCTGGGCACTGCTGTAAAGAAACACCAGAGGTTCAAAGCACCTGAAATCCAACTGGGCCCTCCTCTAAAGGGTGCCAGTTTTGCAGACTCTTCATCAGGAAGATTTAAAGGCACCATCTTGCAGATGGTTCAAGGACCCAACCTGAAGATGCAGTAAGAATCCTCTAACACCTTTCCAACCATGCTACAACCAGATCAGAAATCTCAGGCTGTGCACCACTGCCAGGCTCTGTGTGCTGTGTCCCGCTCCACCCCGAACAGCATAAGACAGCAAGGAGAACAACAGCCAGCAGCAAGATAAGATGCAAAATGACAGGACAACAGTTTAAGGAAGCTGTCCCTTCCTTTAAGGAAGTTGTAAAGCAGAAAGAGATTTAAAAAAACAAACAAACAATTCTAGTTAAAGATGCTCCAACCCACAACAGCAGTAGTAATTTTCATTATTTTTACATGGCATTGTTTTACTACATAGATTTTAAGTATTAATAATGTCACATGTGGTCAGGTTTGCACTAGCTGAATTCCACTGAGAGGCTTCTCTGAGGCCTGCGAGCCATCCCTGAGCAGCTTGTTTGATGTGGACTACAAACATTTGCATTAAGTTTCAAAAGCATGTTAAAGCATTATGATGCAGACTTATTTTATACATGCTTAATTTTACTTAGTGAGCATCCCAGTAATCTTCTATGTGCACCAGCATTCTCAATTAATTTCTAATAAAGACTTGAAGATAAACACTTTAAAATATTACTTAAGAGAAAAAAAATCTATCCTAGATTTTTTACTCCAACAAAAGCAGGCAAGCTTTTTCTTTTGATGACAAAGTAAACACAAGAATCTTCCTGTATGTTTCTCAGATTAGACTACATATATTCTTTCTGGTTTTATTTTAGAACCACATTCTTCCCTCCAAGCAATTCCATACATCATTACAAATCCTTATACAATTTTATCCCATGTTCTATATTTATCAAGACACCTCATCTTAATAGTAATGTTCTTCCCTCAGCATGAACCAGGCTTTTAAAACATTGCAAAGATACCCTCACAAAAATTCCTATTCTAACAAGATTCATCAATGTCTCAAAATTCAAGGCATTTACACACAACTTTTTAGGAACCATTGCTTAAAGAAAAATACTTTTTTTTCTATTTGGTGACTGAATTCAAATGCCACATGTATACTTTTATCTGATCAAAAATTCTTCACATGCAGTTATCAGGCACAGCTTACCTTCCCAAATAACACTATCTATTAAAAAAAAAAATTCATAAATATACTAAGTGAGAAAGCGTGGTCTAAAAGCAGTGTAAGCAAAACTTAAGTCACAAAGTGATCCCTGTTACTAAGGATGTATTAAAAAACAATTAAAATCCCAGAGCTATGCAGTTCTTCCTTCCACTGCTCTGTGGAAACTAATTCAAATGATTTAAACAAAATGCTGTTTTGACATGCACGCAACTGATTCCAATTGTTTTGGAAGCATATGCAATTTACATGTTTTTGCCATAAGTTACCAATCAGGCAAATAGACACTAGACAGGTAATATGCTTATAACAGAAATTATTTTGCAAATCTTCTATTGATTAGGGTTGGAAATTTTATCTGAGAGGAAACCATGCACAATATATTGAAACTTGTCTAAACCAACTATATTTCAGCACTCTGGAGACACAATGCACATCTCAAAGTGTCACCAAAAAAACAAAGGTAGGATTACAGAACTTTTAAAATCATTTTTATCAGCTTCCAAGTCTGTGAGTTCAGAGACTTACTAAACCCCTGAAAAGTTATATTTAATATATGCACTCTCCCTAGATGAACCTATTAGCTGTGGTACTGAGTCCTCCATAGCACTAGGATTTGTTAAAGAGGTCCTCCATAGTGGACTATTTTGCCTTTCCGCAGTGGCAGAACCAACTGTGGTTCACCAACTGAACAAACTAGTGTTTGGAGAATCTTTTACAGTATTCTGGTTTCTTTAAGCAGTGTAAGGCAATTGTTCTGAAATAAATTTTTGTGGTGGGTACACATATAGACCTGGAAAACTAATCTAAGCTCTAGTTTTAATAATTCAAAGTTTTTTACTCCCAGTTGCTCATAATAACAGTTTTTGTATCGTGGCATACAAAGTCACCACTACCATGTGTGGTTATCTTTGCTTCTCCTAAGAATCATTAACACTCAAAAATGATGAAACATTCAATGCAGTTTAAAGTGAAATTAAAAAAATAATGCAGTTCAATATAGAACTGTTTCAATAAATATATTTTAAACAAAACAAGAATTTCAGACACTTAAAAATATTTTTAAGTTATCACAAATTGTTTGTTAGCCATTATTATAAGCATTATCTTAATCTTTTCTGTATCATCAAATACAACACACGTACATAAGACCTCCAGGAGACAAACTGAGTCTCCTCCTATCTGGAATAATTGAAGAAGATTGCTGATGTAAGATAACAGTAGTAGAAAAAGTAAGATAAAGAGAACCAATTAGACTACAATCATGTAACAAAAAGTATCAACAAGAATAGGCCCAAAAAATGCTGTCAGTAAGTCGTGCTTTCCTCTTTACCTCAGGTAAGCAGTACCAAATATTTAAGTACCAACTAATGCTCCCAAAACCCTAAAAAAAGAATGCTGAAACACAATGATGCTTATCGGTAGACAAGACTTAGCACACATAAAACTTCATACATGTGCTAGTAACAACTCTAGTCAGTCTCATTTGGAAAACAGTGACTTAAGACTCAGCACAAATTGTGACACGCTGCAGGGATGGTAACTTTTCCAGAGCAAATCAAATTATGTTCTTTCTGAAGCTAGTGACCTAAACATGGCCATAAAAAACTCAGCAGGGACAGAATATCCATAAAACTCATAAAGGGAAAACAGATTATCTGACCCTGCAGGACTTTTGATTCTGCAAAGACTGAATTCAGTACAGGCTGAATTTCATTCAATCTGAGCAGAAGTCAATAGTGCCACTAACCAACATGAGTAGGATTAGACCCATTCCAGCAGCAAGAAAGGACTGGAATTAAGACTTAAGAAGCTAGGTGCCAAAGGTATTCTTTGATTTTAGAATATACAAAAGCTTTAGAAGAAAAAAAAGGTACTGAATTTGTAGAACTTCACCTTTGGCTAGCTTCACTAGAAATTGTATGTTTGAAATTGCCTAGAACAAAGAAAAGCTGAAAAATGTCAGACTAGTTACATAGAGACTAGTTTTATTGAGAAAAAGGGAAAATCTAAATAGTTATCAAGTTCAACTACTTAAATAGGAAGTATTTACAATGAAGTCTTTGTCTCTGCAACGAAGTTACTAACAGTAGTTGCATCTCACTTAGGATAAGAATGAATATTTACTCAGTGCCTCAAATTATGCTTACACCAGAGTAAAACACACAGACATGACATTAGTCTTAATGACAGGACTTTTTGAACATAATGTAAAGCTGCTGAAAAGCATGACATAACTAAAAATCGTATTATATTTGTTCTTTACAGCATGGAGATACATTGTCAGTTTCACTTTGTCAAATATTTTAAATAATTGCCACCTATTGTGCAGCAGTTCAACAGTAAAGACTATATTACCAAGGAAAATTGGGAAGTACTGTAGCATAATCTCATTGCCTTCTCAAGAGCAAACGGTAGGCCTTGTTGATGAGACAGAAGTATAAACATTTCCACTGCATATTCCTTTATTACAAAGATAATGAAAATTATGCTG
This sequence comes from Atrichornis clamosus, assembly GCA_013400975.1. Classification (NCBI taxonomy): domain Eukaryota; kingdom Metazoa; phylum Chordata; class Aves; order Passeriformes; family Menuridae; genus Atrichornis; species Atrichornis clamosus. The sequence goes on from WBMZ01010355.1 coordinate 227,319, forward strand.
TTTAATTTCAAATACTTGCCTTAACCTATAACATTTCACCTACCCATGCTGCAAATATTCCCACTACATAGCATACTACAACAGGAACAAACAGTTCAATACTGTTTGCCATCAAAACCTCAAGCAAGGCTGCTTAAGATCAGTTACAATCAAAAGGAATAATAATAGAAGGTAAGGCTATCCACTATGAGAAGGTGAAAAGCATCTCCATTCAACAGGATTCTACAAGCTCCAAACTGAAAAAAAGATGGCTTCAAAACACAAAATAAGGGTGACATACCAATTTCATCACTGTTTTGCTTTTGACTATTTTCTGTTTCTATCATTCAGAAGCCACAAGAAGCATCTAAACTGCTTGGAAAACTTGCAGCACACCTCTTTGGCTCTATCACTCTGTTTCTCATAGCTTTTACAATCCACTTTCAGCATTATGCTCTGCATAGTCATTTCTTAGGTAGTTTAAAAAAGCTCAATACATGAACTGCAGCAATATTGAGTATGAAACGTATGGAGAACTAGCATATCTGAGAGTCCTTTTACTGGAAAACGGTTCAAATTGAATAAACTACTAAACATTTGCAGAATCCAGCAATTTACCATCTCCAAAATCAAATCAGTTAAATAAGCCCTAGACTTGTGGACTTCCCCCTGAGAATTATTAAAAGTGTACACAGAGGACTCTCCATGCCTTACACAGAAGCTACTCCAAGAGAAGACATCAGCACCAGAACAAGATCCCTTCACTCAACACCCTTTAAAAGTGTTTACTTCCCACATTTAACACTTTTAATATATACCTACATACACATCTACTTAAGCAAGAGTTCCACGCATATATGAAATTGATCTCAATGACAGGACTTTTAAAATATAATGCAGTGCTGTTGAAAAACCTCACATAATTAAATGCAAAAACAACAAGGAGTTTTGTTTCCAGTAGGATATCTAGAGGAGTAATGGATGCTTGCCTTGCTATATGTATACAGAAAATTAAAGCTTTAACATATGCTGTCCAAGAAACCAGGACTACTAGCTAATCTATTTAGAAAAATGCTTATCTAATAAAAATTGAATTTTCTAAAAAGATGTAGCTTAGATATTCTCCACAATGAAGACTGCAATACCAAAAAAAAATATTTTAAAAGTCATTCTTTGTTCTTGACTCAAGAATAAAGGTGGCCCTCAAGAATAAAGGTTGCTAGTTATCTGCTTGTAGTTCAGCCTGTTCAATCACAGTTAAGAGATAAGACATCAAAGCATACAAACTGTTGAATATTTCCAAAAATTCTTAGATAGAAGTAGATGATTGGCACTGCAAGCATACAATGACCTCTTTCCCTATCCCACCTAAATCCTCTGGACTACAAAACACTTTGGACTTCCAGCCATGAAACAACAAACCAACTCTAATTGACAGTAACTTCTTATCTGAAGAAGAACAGGAAAAAGCTCACTACCTGCATGAAAAGGATAAAGTTGTGAAACATAACTGTGTACAAAAAATATTTTCTAAATAACAATCTGTCCCATGAACCCTTCTGAGTGTGCACTGATTCTCCAAATCAAACCACATTTTAGCATCCAGAGCACACTTTTTGGATACAGTAAGGGGAAATCATTCGGTGTGATGCATTTCAGACAAAATATGAGCTATAAAACTACTACTTCCATGAAATACTACTTTTTAAGTGGAAAAAAGGTGCATGACTGTCCAACAACACCTGACGTGCAGACCGGGCATCGTTAAAGTTTCCCCTGAAAGTTACCAGCAAAATGTGGAGCTCAGTACAGGCCGTGTGCCTGTGCAAACCACAGGGGTTTATCGGGCTGAACGACCAGGGCTGTCAAGAGGGCAGGGGAAACGCTCGGTGACGAGGCAAACCCTTCCTTTTCCCGCTGAGAAAAACGGCGGAGTTCCCGTCGATGAGCCGAGGCCGGCTCAGTGTAAGTGACACGCTGCTGATACCAAGGGGGCCGGGGACGCGCATTACCTGCTGGACCACCGGGGCCACGAGGGCTCCCGCAGCCAAGTACCGCCTTACGCCGGGGTCTCACCACCGCGGACCCCGACCCGTCTGCAGGCCGCTGACAGCCGCCCCCGGGCCCCGGCTCCCCCTGCCCAGACCTGCCCGGCGGCGGGAACGGGGATGCTACTGCCTTACCTGAGCCAGGACCGTGGGGAACACGCGCGGCCGCCCGCTGTACCACGCCGCCAGGCAGCCTCCCCCGACCAGCGCGGCGGTGGCGGCGGACCCCCACGCGGGAGGGCGGCGCTGGCTGCGCGGTGGCCGCATCCCGGCGAGCCGCCCCCGCAGCGGGGCGCAGGCAGCCACCGCTGCTCTCCACGCCGCCGACATCTTCCCGGAAAGCGCCGGGGCGGCCGCGGCGCGCATGCGCAGTGCCGGCCCCGAGGCCGTCGGGCGGGGCCGGCTCCAGCTCAGTCCCGCCGGGATCGCACTGGCCACGCTCCGGCGGTGCGAGCTACGCCACCCGCACAACCCGAGGGGACGGAGCTGGCAGAGAGGTAACCTGAAAGGAGGGTGTGGCCAGGTGGGGCTGCCGCTTCTCCCAGACAACCAGTGACAGAACGAGAGGATACAGTCTCAAGCTGCGCCAGGGGAGGTTTAGATTGGACAGTAGGAGGAATTTCTTTGCAGAAAGGCTGATTAGGCATTGGAGAGGGCTGACCAGGGATGTGGTGGAGTCACCGTCCCTGGATGTGTTTAAGGAAAGACTGGACGTGGCACTTAGTGCCATGGTCTAGTTGACATGGCGGTGTTCGGTCACAGGTTGGTTTTGATGATGCCGGAAGTCTTTTCCAGCCTAATTGATACTGTGGTTCTATGATGCAGCCGGAGGTGCGCATCAGTGCCCGGCACCGTAGGGCCCCGTCTCCTCTTGGTAGCGCGCCCGCCCCCTTCGCCCCGGGCCGGGGAGTCCCCCCAGAGTGAGGGGAGGCGGCAGGGCCCCCTTCCAGCTTTCCGCTGTGGGAGAGGCGGGTTCCTGGGCAGAGAGCAGTGGTCACGCGTTTTTTTGTGTCTCAGGGAGCACCGAAGGCCTCGCCTGTGCGGTAGGGGGTGAAAAGTGGCGACGCTTGCAGAGGGCCTCCGGCGCCAGAGGTGCCCTTGGCCACCCCTGTGTGCTTCTGGCAGAGCTCAGCTTCACCTTATTTCCAGACGTGACTCTTCTCCCAGAGCTTTGAGCCGCTGCTGAGTACGTGAAGAGCACTAGGTCATGAGCGAGGTTCGAAGCACTGCAGGAAGCCCGGGGTACTGAGCGAAGCAGGTTAGGTGAGCAAGGCCGGTTAGGTGAGCTTACACGAGCAGGACTGACCTGGAGCTGTGTGCTTTGCAGTGTGGGTTTTCTAGGCACTGATGACACGTATGGATGTGTTGCTCAGTGTATGATCCAGATGAGAAACGACTGAAGCATGAACAAGTTTAGAACATCCTTTTCAAGGGTGAAGTAGAATTTCTCATGAAATACAAATGAGAGAAAATGCAGTTTACAGAAATTGTCTTGGCAGAGGTGTTAACTGAAAAGCATTACAGAATGACTTGATTGGCAGTAATCACTTGTATCAAAAGACAACTATTCACTGTGAATGCTTCACAGTTCTTTTTTTCCCCACTGCCATAGTTTTAACAAAGCTCTCTAGGTCTTGGCTGATCACACTCAAACATTAGTTAGTTGGTCACATTCAAAAATTGTGCCATCTGGGAATTAATGATAAGGTCATATGAAGTAGAGAGGAAGCTAAATGTCATTTGTGTGTTGGCAGTACCAGTATACATGTTTTCAGAGTAGTTCACCTAGTGGCTCCATGTGACTGTGAAGAAAGAGTGGTGAGAAAACAGTTAAGTGCAATTTCCTTTTACCTCAGTCTTTGGTTGAAGGCCTTCAGAAAGTACCCAGACTGTTTCAGCAAACTGTATCTTTCGCCTCTTTCTGATATGACAACCAGTACTGTGTTGTCAACATTACAAATACTGTGGTACAAGCTCTGAAACATGGAAATGCTTTTTTGCCCTCTATCACTGACAAAAGGTGATCACCCATCAGTGCCACCAAAGTAATTTTAATTCCCACTCCTCCCTGACCTGAATTCAGAGTCATGAATTCAGTTTCATAAAGGGTAATTTCAGTCATTTAACTAATGGCGTCTCAGAATTTATCCAGTCTTCCTTTAGCATGTGTTGTTCACTGGGTGTCATTCTGCGAAGTGTTTGAGACATCTTCAGGAATCTCAGGACCAAAGTCCTTAGCAGGATATAAACCCTTCAAAAACACCTTCTCTGGGGAACACGAATGACTGCGAATTGCGAAATCACCTAAGAGTGCAACATGCAGGGTTGGAATGGTTTCCATCTCCACGTGCTTATGTACATTGCAAAATCTTTTTCCTATTCCCAGAGACCTAGAAACTAACTCATATGGGAAAAGCCTTTTTAATCCCAAAATACTGTAAAACATAGCAGCACATTCCTTCAGTTGTTATACTCAAACACACTGCAAAATCCTATTTCTATTGCAGATGTAACACTTGCAGCAAATTTCTATCCCCTGTTTTTACTTCCCTCTAGACAAAATATTTTGCATCCCAGTCCTATAATTTGACACAGAGTCTTTGTACAAACACCTTAAAAGTACTTTGCTTTCTGTGTAAGCCAATAGCAAACACGTCATGGGTGCTGGCAACATCTTAGAAACATTGTAAAAACGGCTGAGAGATTTGATTTCCTAAGGTCAGATCCCTTGATGTTGAACACACCACCACAACACAGGTAAGGAGGTTTAATTCATTACTCTGCCAGGCATGTTCAGTTTTTCTTTAAGTAAAAACAAATAAGTAGGTCATTTTTCTTTCCTCAGATGACATCCCTGACTGGAACAGATACAACTGCAGTGTGAATGGAGAGCTATTCTCATATGGCTGCAAGCACGCAATGCTGATGGGCAAGTTAAGTGTCCTTAGCCACCCCTTCCCACTCTGCAGTAAATTCACCTCATGGGTGCAGGATCCAGGAACATGAAGCTACCGCTGCGCTAATGTTGCTCACAGCTGTGTTGCTGTAACCATGCTGGTACAGTTGTGAGTGCTAGAACATATGCCTAAATAGCTAGAAAACTCTTGGCTGGTAAGGCATAGTCCTGTTGCACCTCACACAGTATCACTGCAGGGTAGTTTAGGACAGAAAGGAAGGATCTCTGTGGTCTATAGAAATGACACTGACAGTCTGGCATATATAACACGTTTCATCGGACAAATTGAGCTATGTGGTGACAAATGTCCTCAGCTACTATGCCCTGCAGCACTAAAATATTACTTCCTTTTCCCATCCTGCTCAGTTTGTTCTTCTTTGGCTCCTGTAAGCAGGAATCATTACATTTAGCAAGCTAACATACCTGCTTTTCTAAAAAGCGCTTTCTACATGTTGACTTCAGACTTTGTACTAGAGGTGTTTGCACTGCTGAAAATACAAAAAAGCAAATGAAAAGACTAATAAAATATTTTCTGAAATATTTAAAATGTATTTTTTCTTTAATATTCAATGTCCCACTGAATAGTTATGTAACAATGCTTAAATGCAGTCTTGTTAGGCTTAATGAATATAATGTGAAGTCACATCAAAAGACAAAAACATACTACCATGAAACAAAACCCTTGTGAGTCCTGTCATTCTTAGGAAATCATGCTTGGCACAAACTTAATTTCTTTTAAGTTTTGTTGCAAAGTCAAAAGCAAAAAAATTGAAATGTCAAGTAAACATACATATCCTCATGCCTGAAGGTCCACTTCCACATCTCAGTGTCTTTTAAGAGTGTTAGACCAAGTTCCAACAGGGATTCACTCTCTGCTAGAACTGCAATCCTCTCAAGAGCATTAGGCTTAGTGCCACTATTCATTTACTCTTGTACCAGCTTAAATTAACTTGTGTTACGTTCTGTCTAAACCCTTACAGAGTCAGAGTTGAGAGCTGGATTCAGTCAGCAAGTCTAATGGCCACCCATCATGCTTGTCTATCTTTCTGGACTTCAAATGCTGCATAAACTGGATTGGGGAAGGCAATGATCAGCCATTTGTAAGTTGAGAGGGAAGCTGGCTGCCATCTTTTGTATACATGTCCCCATTTCACGAGAAATAGCGTGGGGGTGGTCTGGCTTACTTACCATAAGTACATATGACAGTAAGCTCCAACCAAACATAAGATTTTAGTAGGCTAGGCACTGTGCTAGCAGTATTTTGATACTTTCCTGGAGGAGCTGAACAGACAAGCTAATTGAAAGACAGGAAATATCACTGCTTGGTTTTGTAGGCCGAGAACTGGACCGTAGATTATATTTTGCCCAAAGTCAGGCAGAAGACTGAAACGAAAGGTCTCACAAAGTCAGGCCTTCTTTTGCCCCTTCAAAATTACATGGTCTCTTGAGAATATCAAGAGATTTTTTACTGTTTTTTTGTATTTTACTTTCTATTTTTTTGTATTTTACTTTAGCAAACATGAGAGCAATCTGTCTGACTATGATTACAAGGCAAACACTTTGAAGCAGGTAAGGATATAAGCACAAGGAAGACAAGTTTTCTGAAAAGCGATAACACAAAATATTAGCACACTTAGAAAAGTACAGGGTAATTGGATAGAACTGGACAGTCATTAAAGTTGGCCAGCTGATACCCTGATCTCTATGCAGAGTCTCAAAAGTCCTGTACCAAGGTCTTCATAGTGAAGGCTAGGAGCTGGCTCAGGGATTTCCAAAGCTGCTTTGTGTGCTAGAAAGACTGTAGATTCACAGGATAGTTAGAACCTTTAAGGGTCACCTAGTCTGCCCCCATTCAATGAGCAGAAGCATCTTCAGCCAGGTCAGGTTGCTCAGAGCCCTGTTCAACCTTACCTTGAACATTTTCATAATTTCTACTCAGCCCTCCTCCACAAGAAAAAAAACCCACAAACAACAAATAGAGGAGACATTAGTTTCAAGGAATCTGAAATACCTTCCTCTGATGAAGAATCTTTAAGGTGACAATATGCTGTTAGTTTACAGAAAGTCCAGTTGTTTTGTAAGCTTTGAAGATGATGGAAATTGAACTAATTACCAGTCAACATTCATCCACTAGTAAAACTGAAATAAATGTGAACATTTTGTGGCTAGATAACACTGTTCAGCTCATAAATAAGAGTTCACAGCAATCTTTGCATTTAGGAGCTCCACCATAAATATAGCTTATCTTCAAATATTTTCAACTTGCTAAAGTTACTTGAAAGCTTATCATGATAGAGTCCATTTAAAAGGAAAAGAATTAAAATTTATCTAAGATATGTGTCCCCAAATACCTCTCATAGTATTCATTTATATTGACCTTTCTAACACACTGTCTTCCCACATTCTTTGTATGTAGTTAGCTGAAAAACATTGCTGGCATATGTAACAAATTCCCTCAAACTTCAGAACTACTTTTTTTTAAGTCAAGGCGAAAATCAGGGAAAAAAGTTGAAAGCGATATTCTTACTTTTCAAAAAATGAATTTGAGAATGGAAATACCAGTAATGGAATTGGAAAGATTTTAAAATACAGTTTCTAAGTTGGCAGCGACCTTTTTGTGATGAATATTTGATTTATAAAAGAAATGATACACAGACTGTTGAAACACTACTTTTATGTGAATACAAAAGGCAGCTCAAAACTGATACTCACTTGTGAAAGAATATGCATTTTTTTAACTTGAAAAGTATATTTGCTATGACTTTCTAAGTAAGGCTGTAGGTCTCAATTCTGTGACAAGTTACATATTATATCTAATTTTAAGCATTTTGAAAAGTTCTGTGGTCTGAAGCAAGACTACTTCAACTGCATAAAATTAGCTTTATACATAAATGTTTGAAGACTGGGGACTTTCTTGCTATTAGATGAGAACTGTAGTTCAACTGCTGTTTTATCTTTTAATGATAAGATCCCATGGCACTTGTGCAACAATAATAGAGGTCCCCTGAAAACGTTTTAAGTAATGGAATTACATTGTGTGTTTTAGCAGTTATATTTTCCTCTTGTTTCCAGCTGAATAAGTTATACTTCATTTTCTTCCCTTCCAAACATTCTTCTGCAGTGCTGCTAGCACTGATTAAAAAGATAGACCTATATCTAAGTGAAATGCTGTCATTTTGGCTTTTAGTCTGTATTTTTATATATATACAAATATATACTCATTTATATATGTATTTTGCCTATAATATATTAATTATAGGATTTCCTGAAATCTTATTACTAGTGCTTCCCATGTAAATACAGAATTGTATTGTGGGGACCTTGCTGTATTTCAGGGAGTGTTCTCCTTTTTTTCATTCTCTGAAATCAGTGTGAGCATTGCAATCAATTTTAATTATACCAGTATTTCACCCTGAGTTTTATAGGAAGAGTTGGCAGCAATAACTATAGTTAAGGTTGCCTAAGACCTTCTACTGTATAGATTCTGTACTTAAAAAGAGAGAGGGATAGAAATTGTACATAAGGGTACAATAAAACATGTCAAGATTAGCAAAGTTAATTTTATCTGTGTTACTTGAAAAACCAGAAGGATTTATTAGGGACTCTGACTTTGTATTTTTAAAAGCAATGTGACTGAGACTGATATAATTTTAAATAATTATTGTTATGTAGTTCAAAAAATACTATAAAGATGGCAAAGCATTACTTCACAGTATTGCTAAAGAAACAATTATAGAATTATCAGTATTTTAACCTGTAAAATATTTTTAAAATATATATTTTTCTGGAAATGTTGACGTAGAAAAAGCATCGTATATTTCTTTCTTGTTTCTTTTCCCAGACTGCTGTCTAAAGCTACTATTAATAACATGTTGCACTACTTCTGTGATTTATTAATGGAAGTTACTTTAATTTTCATGTCTTTAATACTACTGAAGATGGTGAAGTATATATAATTATTTCTGTGAAAAAGAAAGGAATTATAAAACTTTAAATTACTGTTTTCTGTCATGTATTGCATTATTTCAAATAGTATTTTTTTCTTTTGCTCAGAATACTAGTTATGAGCTTTGATTGCACCTATTTTTGTATAAGCAGAGGAAGGCAAAATTATTTTCTATACGTGTATGTTTAGTTGTTTAGTAACTAAAATGAGTATAAGGTCTGATCTAACCTATTGGAACAAGTGTGTGGTAGACACATACCTTCTCTATAAAAGATTCTGTGATCCTTCTGTAAAAAGTTGGAAGTCCTAACACGTAGTTCATTGTCGTCAGCAAAATCTTTTCATAGGTGTCTGCATCTGGCAATTGCAGAGCTGAAAAACAGCTTTACTATTTGTGTAGGTATTGTGGGCAGTCTTGGTATATTTGCTAGTGAGGGGTTCATCAGTCTGTAGCTACATCAAAAGAGACTGTTGGATCCACTCAAAAGGGCACAGTAATAATGGCACTAATAAAAATCCCTGATGAAGCTATGGACAAAGTTGATGGTCCCCACTTGGCACCAGTCAGGCAGGAGCTATTTCGCTCAGTACACCTAGAGAGGATTTCCAATCCATTACAGAACCTTTTCACAGAGAAGGGAACGGTCTTGAGGGAACTTGAGGGAGTTAGTACTCTGGAATATCTGAATTGCATGTGTCCAAGAAGACATAAGCTATACCAAGAGCAAAAAGTCGAGCTGCACAGACTGTCTCATGTTCACAAGGCTTAGGGAATCTCCTGTTCACATGGCATTTACATTGTTAATGTGTCTCATGTTCCTGCAGCTTAGGTGTAGACTCTCTGTATCTGCTCTATTATGGGGAGATTCAGTTGGAGCAGTCCAGGGCACAGCTGGGACGCACATTTAGTGCTGGCTGTGGTCCTTGAGCTCTCTTTTATGTAGCACAAAAGATGTACCCCTGCAGTATGGGTCAAGATCCACAGCAAATCAGCTGTAACTTAATTTCTGAGGAAGTGAGGAAACTGGTGAGACTTGTGCCAAAGGGCAGGGGTATTTGTAAGACATGGGTTAAATTCATCCCACTAAAAATAAATGTCTACATATAGGTGTCTGCACCTGAATATATTGTCTTCTGCTCTCATTAATGGGGGTGAGTATGCATGATTTGTCTCATCCCGAGATAAATGTTTAACGTGGTGCTCAGTTGAATCTCGACCAAATACCCACATTAGTCTTTCTGGCTGTAAGGGGAAATGAAGTCATTTTTGTTCAGCTGTAAATATCTACACTGTATACTGCTTTACTTTGCTGCTTATGCTTGCTGCGGAGTTTCTTGAAAAGGAACTCTTGCAGATCTGGATATCAACCTTGCTGGGCACATATGCTGTCAGAGTTGGCAACAAAGGAGGCAGTGAGACACAGTTTGATTATGGGGTGCCACCCTGATGACAGATGAAAGCAGGGATGTGTTGCTTCAAGGTGTAACTGAGGGAAGAATGTTGCATGGGAGAAGTTGTGATATCCCCACTCACTCCCTGTGTACTAACTTGTTACTAGGCTTATGAACATCTGTATTAGGGAGTACTGGAATTTGTCTTATTTGTGTCTTGACTTGCATGGAAAAATCTGTATGTCCTCTGTCAGTTCGAACATTACTCCTATCATCTGCTGCAGAGAGACTTTGTAGAGAGCTCTCTAAGGTATGTTATCCAGTGTTCCAGAGAATACCTGCCTGCTTGCCTCTGGTAGTTGAAGGCGTTCAGGAGTACTCGGCATACCATGCTGGATTGTCCCTAAACTTAGTTGGGTGGGGCTCTGTGAGAAGGGAGGGAGTGACTGATGACAGCAAGCTATTTATTATTGTTCTCCACAGCAGCAAGAGAAACTGCCATTTTGACTCAGAGGACCTTAGGTCAGTCAGGAGCCTCCCACTCCATAAGCCCTGAGAAGCTCCAGGAAGCTGGCACCAGTGAAGGACTGAGGACCAGAAGAGTCTGTAGGTAACTTGCTGGAAACCAGGAACTATCCATGGTGTGATCTTACCCCACATCTACCCATGACAGCAGTCTGTCAGGGCTGATAACATCTCAGCACCCAAAACAGCCCACTGCTCTTACCAGACCTGGATGGATGAACTGGAAGGCAAATTTGAGGAATAAGTATTGCATTATTATATTGAATAAGTTGTAGGCTAACAGTTTTTGTTACAGATTAAGTAGGATCTAAATGACTTAACACCCATGGAATCCCTGCCTTTTGTCTTCTCCTTTTAGTGTACTGTCCTCCTCAATCTCTTTTTATATAATCTCTATTTTATTATATGTAATACTGTGTGTATTCAGCAACTAGGTTTACCTGCTGATCACCAGACGCTCAGCTGCCCCAGGTAGTTGGGGATGTACCAGAATCCCTGCAGGGAGAGCAGCAGGTGATTCTGCTGCTCTGAAAGGTTAGGGTACCTTATCAAGAATTAGGTATTACAGCATCTGTGGAGGGTCACTAGAGGTTGATTACCTTCTTATTTTGTACCATGGAACACATTAGGCTGAAGTGACTTGTCTAAGGTCTTAAAACCAGGCAGTGACAGAGTTGGAAATAATCCCCAAAGGCAAATGCTATTTGTAGCATATTTTCTGCAAATATTGCTTTATTTGGATGTTTTTTGGTTTAATTGCAAATTAAAAAAAGAATAAAATAAAAATTTCTGCATTACTGAACTTTTGGCATCCACATTTGTTTTTAAATCCAGGGATGTCTGTTGGTCTTATGCTACTATTCATCCACTTTCTTACATCCACCTAACATATAGTTTTTAAATTTTCCTAACTATAACTCCACTGATTCTAATTTGTTGTAACTTACATTCTGAAGAGACAGGACAGACTATGGTCCAATAAAAGCGAGTAACAAGAAGATGGAAGAAAACAATAGCTAAAGCATGGTGAGAACTGCTACCATTAACTTTATGCCTCTTTTAGTGCATCTCATTCTAATTCCTTTGTGTATAATGATACAAGTAAAAAATCCCTTATATTCCCTAAGACTGAGACAGTCTCTAAGATTTTAAGGTGCTTGAAGTCACTAACAAAACTATTCTGGACTTCAGTCCAGAACTTATCTTTTGTACTTCTACATGCCCTTGATGGCCTAAAATGTAATCTGCCTTATTCATCATCTTCATCCTCTACCCTTAGAAACAGCTTAGACAGAAAAAATAGGGAAAATCCCAAGAAATGGATTTAGACATTAGTCATCTGTTCTGCCTTCTCCTATGTGTCGTGGAGTTATAGTACTGATATTGTACAAAACACAACTCTATTGTCATAGAGGTAATAATATTATGTCCTAGGCTTGTGAATACAAAATGTGACAATACATCAGAGAATGGTAAGGTGCTTACTCACAAAAGGTATCTTGCCTGGTTTCTCCATACTTGATATTACATCAGCAGTTACGAAAGTAAAAATTAAAGAAAGTAAAAATTACTGCTGTGGTTTTACACAAAAAGTGAAATTCTGCAAAAGAAAATTCAATGCAATTTGAAACCCTTTGTAGTCTTCAGAATTGCCACATTTTCCTCACCACTCAAATTATTTTAAATTATAAGTAGTTTTGCAAAGCTGTTAGCATTATTTTCTCAGCTCACCCAAAGTTTTTGCAAGATTTATTATCTGTGATGAATCACATCTTTTATTCATGTAGTTATAAGCGCATTAAAGCTGTCAGGTATAATTTGCCACCTTTTCTCCTTTACATTCAGCATGGTTTCTTAAAATAAGCTAATTTAACAACTAGGGAATTTAAGTTATAATCAAATTTATTATATTTACTAGACTTGAATTTGAGATGGGATAACATTAAAAATGTGCTTGAAGTGGAAAGAGCAGAATTGCCAGTGGGCATTGAATTAGCAACCTGAAAAATATCTAATAATGTTGTGATCAAGAGTGTTATGGTGAGAGAAGGAGGAAGACAAACTCTTTTTGTCTCTATCTGCAGCTTTTACATGTTGCAAACTGAAATGAAGGTTAGAACCTCAGCCCAAAGCTTCCATTCAGGGTGTTCTCTTTCTAGATTTTTCAGTGACTTACAGTGTGCCTTTGTAACGCAGCACTGCAACTCTGCCTACAAATCTCCAAATTTCTGGTAGAGAAGTAGATGCTGCTGTTTAAGTGCATATGTGAACTCTTGCCACTGTACGCGGTGTATCAGACGTAATCCCGTGAGTTCTGCATCTGCTGAATTTCTGCTGAGTTCTGGATCAGGTTTGTGCTTGGAAGGCTTCTGGATCAAGGTTTCATGCCAGAAAGAGATCAATAAAAGGCCTGTTCAAAAACAACCAAACTAAAACCCAGCAAAAGCAGTCTTTTCCTTTTCTTGTTGCTCATGTTAGTCTCCTCTGAGTCTTGGTCACTCAACCCTCTTAATAAGTTTGTGGCACAGATTGTATTTTATTTATCGGTGTATGCTAAGACAGCCTATTATTTTGTGATCACATTAGTTGCATTTGTACTGTGGAGACTTTTGAATCCCAAAGCTGGCAGCCTTTGTATTAATAATTTAAGCTGAAGCAGAGTTTTTATTTTTCACAAGAACTTCTACAGACTTTCAGATATTTCAAATCTGAAATTGTGGTTCTCTTTAATTCATCATCTGTTAAAGACTGTTGGCTGTACTAAAGCCGGGAAAAGAGTTAAACAAGAATAAAAAAGAAGTGTTCCAGAGAACCAAGATATCATAGAGTATTCCTCTCCTGAAGGTACGTTGCCACTTAGCAATCACTGAGAATAATGGTCACACAAATACAAACAAAGAAAATTCAAAAAATCTCTGAAATTTTGCTTAATATTGAAAAGCTTAATTGAAGGAAGACTTTGAAATTTGAGCATTGCTACTGACCACTTTGTGCAAAGGGGATTGTCACTGTATGGATGTAGTACAGTGTTGTCAGGACACAGTAATTAACTGTTGATCTGGCTCTGCTGTAGCTCTAACCCTCCACAGTTGAGAATGCTCTCATCAGGAGTGGAAGGAGGAGCATGATATATTAACTCCTGGCAGTTCAGAAGATGTCTGTGCTGCAATGCAGAGCCCTTGGTGCTGAAGGTAGTTTTGACAAAGAGATTATGGCACAGGGGCCATAGCTGGTATGAAGATACAGGACCTCGCTCTAGAATTCTATATTCTTTTAGGCTCTGTATTGCACACATAGTTCTTCAAGCAGTCTCATAGTTTGAGGATGACAAATTTGGTAAAAAAAGTTGAAAAGGATCTCATTGTTACACAAGAAAAACTAAATGAACTTTAGTAGAAGGGTAGGAACAAGATGAAATGTAATATCCACTGCAAGGTTGCTGGCTATTATTTCTGAGAGCAAAATGCTAGAATTTTGCGCTAAATGCTCAGTGATTCAGAGCTTGAGGACTCAGTACGTGAATAAGTGTTTCTTGCTTTAGTCATCAAACAGCCACATTAAAGCATGACTAAGAAGAAAGACAAGGCAGTGGTGGAATGTGGAGCTGATGTGATAGCTCCATACTGAGAGCAGAACTGGAGATGAGATCAAAGATGATTGAATTGAGTTGATTGCATCTTGCTCAAAAAGTAAAGAAGCAGGGAAGGGTAAGAACCTTTCAATAATTATAAGCAGTCAGAGGGAGAAAACAAACCCCAGAAGACAAGACGTAAAAGCAGCTCACATGACGTTGTAATCTCATAGTTTATGCTGTCAGCAAAAATAGATTGGATGAATTTCTGCATTGCCATGCAGCAGCACTTAGTACTGTTGAAATGCTGGAACTGGTGGGAACCAGCTAGACTGTCGTGACTGGGAACAGACGTCCTCTGAATAGCATGAGACAGCATTCTGCAGTGTGGGAAATCCTTGCCTGTCAGTCTAAACTGGTGGTTAGTTTGGTGGACTGGAACATGTATCTGTCATGAAATAGGAATTTTGCCTTTTTTTTTTCTTTTGTGTCTATAGATACCCAATTTGGTTCTCAGTGAAGATGAAACAATTTTTATTTTGTAAATGCAGCCTAATGGATATTAATTTTCAGCAGTTACATGTATTCTAAATATCAGCATTAGGACTAGCAGGAGTGCCTGCTATATACTGAAGTAGGAGTGCAATGTCAGGAACTTTTCCTCTCCAGCTCAGTGTGAATTAATGTATTATAATGTTCTGGGCTTAACTGACCTTGAGTTGAGCTGTTTATATTCTCCCTTGGAGAAAGACTGGTTAGGTTCATGCAGTTCTATACCATGAAGCAGTTAAAACTGGAGCCACTTGTGTGAATCTCGCCTCAGGAGGTTTGAGGTTGCTGCTGAATATTTTTGGACAGAAGTAGGATTTGCATTTGCAGTCTGGCAAGGGTGCCTGAAGCCTTGAGGGTCAAAGCAACCACAGTCACCCCCAAGTCCCTGAACACACAATAGCTGCGAGCTTTATGCCTGTGCTGCCCACCTAAAGTGTAGGGGAGGAGTCACACCGCTCTGTTTAACAGGAAAAGGAGTAAAGACTATGATCTTTGTGCTTAAATGCTGTTCAAAAGATGCAAAAATTACATAATTTTACCTTCTAATCAGAAATAGTGTATTTAAGAACTGAAAGGAAATGCTAGAAAGGCCAGTTACGCACAAAATTTGGTATTGAACTTTGAAATATTCTTTATCTCATGGTGTATATTGCATGCTGTCTTATTGTCTGAACCAGCTTTTTTTCTGTTTGCTTAAAAAGAATCCTGTGAATAAAAAGGTACCATGAATAAAAAAGTGCCATGTTTATTAGCCTTCTTGGCAGCTCATATCTGTTCTCCATAACCTAGCAGGATTACCCCCGTGACTACTCAAATACTCTAAAGCAAAGATCATAGCTGTATATCCTATGAAATAGGAAACCTTTAGTGATATCTTTGTATCCTATGAAATAGGAAACCTGCAGTGATTTAGACTGGGTTGACATGATTTTCAGAATGGCTGAGGAGGTATGAAGTGATGTAATCTGAGTATTTTAAATTTTCACATGAAAAAAATGCCACAAATTTATGGAAGTGTAATCTCACTACAAAAAGATGAGGCCAGGAATTTTAAACAATGGGAGCTCTAATGAGGCGCTGATATCCTTATCCTTACTTAGGACATAAATAAATAAATAGTTAAAGACATTGAGAAGTCACAACAACACAATGCAATGCTATAGACTTGGGGAAGAGTGTCTGGAAAGCTGCCTAGAGAAAAAGGACCTGGAGGTGCTGGTTGACAGCAGCTGAATATGAGCCAGCCTGTGCCCAGGTGGCCAAGAAGGCCAGTCCAGTNGAAGGCCAGTGCCATCTTGGCCTGTATCAGCAATAGTGTGGCCAGCAGCACCAGGGCAGTGACCGTCCCCCTGTACTCGGCACTGCTGAGGCCACACCTCAAATCCTGTGCTCAGTTCTGGGCCCCTCACTGCAAGAAGGACATTGAGGGGCTGGAGCGTGTCCAGAGAAGGGCGGTGGAGCTGGGGAAGGGTCTGGAGCACAAGTCCTGTGAGGAGCAGCTGAGGGAACTGATTAGCCTGGAGAAAAGGAGGCTCAGGGGGTATCTTGTCCCTCTCTACAACTGCCTGAAAGGAGGGTGTAGCCCAGTGGGGGTTGGTCTCTTCTCCCAAGTAACAAGTGATAGAATGAGAGGAAATTTGTTCTTCCAGGGTGGGTTTAGGCTGGATAATAGCAAAAATTTCTTTTGGGAAGGATTGTCAATCACTGGAAGAGGCTGCCCCAGGAAGTGGTGGAGTCACCATCTCTGGAGGTATTTAAAAGTCATGTAGATGTGGCAGTTAGGACATGGCTTAGTGGTGGTGGTCATGGCAGTGTTGGGTTAATGGTTGGATTCAATGAACTTAGGGTTCTTTTCCAATCTAAACAATTATCTTATTCTATGAAGAGATCTTAATGGATCTAATTTTCTCCAAGTATTTCCTGCAGTTTACTTTCTGAGCACTCATGTAAGACATCTTTAGAGGTTTTAAATGTAATTGGCCAAAAAGAGATAACAACAGTTCTGAGAATCTTAGCCTTTCTGTCTTAATTTAGGTGCTATTTTTTGAATATTTGCTCTTATAAATGCATAACTTAAAATAATTTCAGTAATGGAAGTTATCTGATTCTCTGTTCTTGAAGAGAGACTCTACTTGTAAAACATCCTTATAAATGGCTGACCTTTTTTGAAACATATTACCAGTGTGGTTATTTTTTGAGTGTGACATTTGTGTGTCTTGCAGATTTATTCTTACTTTTCAGAAATATTAAGAAATAAGCTTCATTCTCACTGTTAAGTTAATAGACAACTCTAATGCCTCAACTTTTGAGTAGCATTGAAATAAAGTGAATTTGAAGTGTTTCATAGACTCTGAACTTTATAGACTTAGCTTAAACCCAAAGTAAAATGCAAATACAATAATAATAAAACCCAAGATTTGCTCTTGTTGCCTGAATATTGTACAAAGGTGTTTAAAATGACTAGACAAAAAATTATGAAAGCAGCATATGATTTAAATTATAAATAAAATATGGGGACTACTGGACCAAAACCTGCATGCAAGAAAAATCTAGTGACAGTCAAATCTACTGAGAGGACTATTGAAGAACATTTACTAAGCCCTCAGTCCTCACACTTTTACAGTTGAGAGTCATGTATTTTGAGCAGCTGGAATGCAAACAGTCTTTCCAGAAATTCACTGTGTGACCCTGTAAATGTTTAGGCAGTCCTTAGATCTTTTACTCATCTCCCTGTGCTTGGTGCACCTGGGTTTTGCTTTCATCTGTCCTTCTATGGTGACTTCCACAGTTTCCTAATTACGTAAGCTGTGACCAAGAGTGGCCCACAAATTCTGAGTGTTTGCAGCGATGAAGAATAGAAGAACTGAATAAGAGGATTTTTTACTTGAGGGACTAGAAGTCTCAAATGTGCTTGTCTTGCATTTGTATCCATTGTCAGAACTCCAACAATGGAGTGGTGCTGTGACAGCTTACCTAAGATGGGAGTTTGCTCCATTTTTTTTGAGGAACAGGGTTTGCAGTGTCATCACCATCACTCCACTAGGAGACACAACCAGAGAACATCTACTCTAGAGAAGGAGCTCAGAGCTCTCCTTAGCATCTCCCAGCAGGGCAGCAGAACCAGATTCCCAGATACAGAGCTGAAACACTCAGATGATTACAGGAATACAAGGTATGAATTCTAGAAAGTTCAAGCAAATTCCTTCTGCTTGTTCATATCAAGATTTATACAAATAGCATAACATGAGGCTTGGCAAGATAATTTTCCTTCAGTTTTGCCATGTGTTTCTTCACAAGCCTGTATCCCATTAAAAGAAGCAGGATACCTAATACTAGATGTCTGCCTGATGTCTCAACATTTGCATGCATAGTTTTGTTGGCTGCAGTGCTACTGCAGTAAAGGCAAGGTAGTCATAGCCAATTTGTCTGTATCTGCAGAAGTGAGTTCTCAATGCTTGGTTGTGCTATAAAGTCAGTCCCTGAGAATCCCTGACAGTAACTGTAATTCTCCTCCTCAAACCTGGAGCAATATTTAAAGCAGAGGAAGCACAGGAACCTCCTGAACAGTTTATTTCCCCATTGCCTGACAGTGATTTCACTGCAATGCCTAGAAAAAGCAAAGTAGTTCAGACATCATCTATTTCTGGCGTGAAATCCTAGTTGTGGATTCCCGGTGCTGATGTGTTTTTCAGACCCTCTGATGAATTTCTAAGCTCTCTTGGAATAACAGCTTCTGGGAGGGGACTGAAATTCCTATGGTAGATTTCAGGTTTGCAGACCGATGAAATCTAAACAACAGGGTGGGAAAGCTGTTTTTTGTCAAGAGCAGCTATGAAGGCAGAGAAGCAAATTCTTGTCAGTAGAGAGCTTTTCATCTCCTTGTCCATTTTTTCTGAAAAATGAAGGGTAGATGTTGAAACCCAGTGTGACTTTTGAGGAGTGGGGGCAAAGGAATGGAGACTCTTTTCTATTCTGCTCCTCTGCAGGGAGGAGATATCCCAGGTAGGGATAAAGATACAGCCTGGTACTTAGAAGTGTGTTGGGGACCCTCATAAAAGCAGTGCCTCCAGATCCAGAGAGAGGAAGGGAGAGTCACACTGAGGGCTGTGTGGGAGCTCAGAACCACTGTTGTTAGTATCTTTTTCTTTTTCTGAAAAGCCTGATTTTCACTTACTTTAAACCTGGAAGAGACCACTGTTACCATTAATTAACTCCCTGTGTGCAAGCATGGGTTACAGCTGTTCATGGCAAAGATCTAGAGAAGAAAAACTCCTTATCTGAAACACCTTAGGTATACATCACAGACATTTCCAATTCTTCACCAGGAAAAGGGACACTATATAAAATATTTTTGGTGGTTCACAACAGCATGTGAAAACATTATGCTGGTGCAATTTATACAGTGCCATTCCTTCTTTTCCCCCTTTCACCTTTTGCCCAGTTCCTTTATAAACTAATTCAGATTGGGCAAACAGAAATAGCTTAAACAGAAGATGGCAGTCCTCTACGAGGAATCGCTTGGTAATCTTACAGTCTCTCAGCTCCCCACAACTACTGACTTCTCCAAAGCAGCCCCTTTCCTCCCTGTACAGGAAGGAAGGGTCTCCAGTCTTGCTGCAAAAGCAGTAAATTCAGGAGAAACAAGCAAGATTCTAGTCAGAGATGCTCTTGTCTTGGCCATCCAAAAGAAAAACATTAGTACATATCCAGGATAATTATTTAAAGCAAATGGTTATATTATTTTCTGTCCCTTCCCATCACTGAATCAGAGTGCAGTTACGTACTGTTGAGTTACTGGTGAAATAGCAACAGAATGATTAAGAAAATCATCAGGCAAAACCACGCAAAATATGTTAGTTATCAACAAAGCAGTTGGAGAGCATTTAAGCGAATGAAACAGTCACAGACATGCAAAGGATTATAATAACCGTAGCAGAGAGTGGAGGTTTCCAAGTGACTACAGTTCAAGTGACCCAACTATATTCACTACCAGCAAACAGAGGACTTTGTCATCACTACCCTGCTGCAAGGAACCACAGCAAGAGGGGACAGTCACCCCAGAGGTATCAGTGTTTCCTAAAAAACTGGGAAATTATAAATGAGAGTGAGAGCAGGAAAGCTTTAGAGAAGAATAAAACAAACTCAAATTCTGAATTCTGTTAGATGGCTAACAAGCTATATTTAATGAAAAGGAGAACTTTTAAGTCTGTTGTGGTTCAGTGGGTACAGCAACAGTCAGAGTAAAAATGCAATATATAATACTGATACAGGGAGGGAGAAAAAGTATAAAATTTACAAAATGGGAAAAGTGATAAAGTGATAAAGTCAAGCTGAAGTCTACAGCAAGAAAGTCAGTCACTGGCAGTTTTTAAAAGAAATATGAATTTTCTAAAACATTTGTACAGCAAGAATTCCTAGTGAATGTGTAAGATCTTTTGCTAGATAGAGACAGTACATTTAAAATAATGTAGGAAAAGCTTTTACTGATTTGGAACTGGGAAGGAAGAAGATATGGAGATGGCGAGACTGAAATATTTTCTAATTCATTAGCAGAAAAGGAGAATTCTTAGTAAACACAGGCTAGACAACTTAAAGAACCGGTCTACTTATGATGGGTCGGAACACCCCACATGAACACAGATATCTTCCCTTCCCCAAACACAACTTCCCCAGCACCACTTCCACCCCACTCAGCTGCGGGCTGACGCAGAGCTGCCTCCAGGTCCCTGCGTGGCAGGCCCACGCCCGGGGCTCCCGTGTCCTCAGCGACCGCTCCCGTGCTGTGCAGCAGCGGGCACGCGATGCCTGCCCAGCAACGCGGGTGCAATAGCCCCGTGTTCCGCTTTGGCTCCCCATCCGTCGCTCAGACAGCTCTGGTCACAGCTACGGGGACGTGGTCAGCCACCATAACCGGCTGAAGGGATCGCAAAGACGAATGGTGCCTCTGACTGATGGTCTTGCTCGTCATCTCTCCGTGTGCTGGTTGGGACCGTGGCTCTGACTCGCTCTCTCCGCAGCTGGCTGAGCGGTGCTGGCGGCATCCTGGCCGGGCGCTCTCCACGGAGCGCTCCTCCTGCTGCGCTGCCCAGCCAGGCTGCCTGCCGGCCGCAGCACAACCTCCCGGCAGCCAGGGCACGGCCCCCGCCCGCTCTGCCGGCGCCGTGCGGCGGGGCTGTCCCGGTACTGGAGCCGGGGCTCCGGGCGGG